>JRUX01000259.1:0-14963 GCA_001407235.2 Kudoa iwatai | reverse complement strand
TTAGAAAAAAACATTTCTCATTAAGAAATAGTTCTTCCTTTTATTGATAAATAATGGTTTAACAATTTATAATAATTACATCAATTGTACGGCCCATATTATACTCTTCACATTCATAAAGTATTGATATTTTAATCACACTTATAAATTGATTATGTGATGCATTTTTAACCGTTATAAAATGATTAGTTATCTAATAATTTATGTGTATATATGTTCAAAACAAGTTATTTACTTCAATATCACGTGTATCATTGGGAATTAATCGTCCAGAATTTGCTTTTAGATTACATCCTTTTATATTCTTACATAAATGATCGCCATAAATGATTTTCTTTATAATATCTTTGCATTTTTGTAGGTTATATTTTCCATAAAATTTTTTATATTGAATATATGATATATGATTATAGCATGGATTATTTAACGAACTTTGATCAATATTAACTTGAACATGATTAGGTAAGCATGGATTATTGATATAATTTGACTTATTTTGGTTTGAATGTAAAAATTCCTAAATATTATTAATCTATAGAAGTAAAAAACATATAATTTTATGGTTTATATGATTATATTTATATCAATATTTGATATATGAAGTACACATTATTTGTTTTTCTAATTATAATAGCTAACACACCATTAATACATGAAAAAAGTATAAATTAACACTTTAAAAATATCCTTTATAAAAATTTATAAATAAATTCTAAACAGTAATTATTATTTGAAATATGGTTACTTAAATGAGAGATATTACTAACATAAATATTAAGACAAATTTTTTCTATATAATCAAACAATCTATAATTTTAAAAGGTTTAGTCATTCATGAATTTAATTAATTATACTATAATGTAAAAAAACTTCAAAGTATCATTATGTTTAGCCTTTTTTATTATTTTCCAAAATAATGCCTTTTAAGTTAGATGATAAAATAATAAAATCACAACTATAATCAATCCTAACTAACATACTTGATATAAAAAATAATACGATGAAATATTAATTTTTTATTTAAAAATTATTACACTATATTTAATAAAATAGGATATAAATGTATTTTTCTACGTTAAATATTAAAGCTTGTTCATTTAATTGCATGATTCCCTTATAAAAATAAAGAGATATTAAGTTTTAATGCTATAAACTATATAAATTTAATATACCAATACCATACTTTTGTTTATTCATGACATTCATATGCTAACATCTAAAGCTAATTTAGAAACAAATGAAAATATTCAGTCTGCTTGTAAAGTATATATTATAGATTTTCAAATATAAATTCGAATGTATACTTCAAAATTACATTCCCACTAATAAAAATCCAAATAATGCATAAATTGTTAGTTTATTTGACATCCTACTCCGCCATCTTATCTACTTAGACGATTCATCCCGAAACATAGCGAATGTGATGTCATTATGTAGAGCTTGAACAAAATTAGAAAAAAATATATATGTATATATCTCATTATTTACTATTAAAAATATAACTATTATTTATTAAAAGTAATGTACATATATTGAATAACAAAGAAAAATATAAAAATGATCATACAATACCTATGGAATGAGGTAATTTATTATGAGCTTGAATATATCAGCAAATTTGAAATAATATATAAAAGTACATAAATATTTTATTAATTATCTAAAATAATGTAATAAATTATATTATATTTTTAAACATTCTGATTTTGGCTATTTATTTATGTATGTGAATGAGATTATATTTTTAAAAAAAGTTGTTTATTCTTGTAAAACTATATTTTTATATCATTCTATGGATTATATTAGTGATTTATGAATAGATTTCATTATACGAATTAATATTAAAACTCTATTTTATTATTTTTATTTAATTTAAAGTAGTTATATGTAGTATACTATGGTGAGAGTCGATGTTTTTTGATAATTTAGTACTAAAGTTTTGTTATAAGAAATTTTTATGATAATATGATATGAATATTGTTATGAGCAATAATTAATTAAAACTATAATTATACATATATTTAATAATTATAAATTATTTCATATTTTACAAGAGATAGGAAATGTTATGTTTACAATTTTAATTTATATTAGAATAAAAACATTTTTAATTTTTATAGAAATTCTATTTTCATAGTTAAAAAATTATATTATATAGGTTAATTGTGTAAATTTTAATCAAATTTAATACTTTAAAATGTAACATTATTATAATAAATAAAAAATTACAAATACTACCATTTGATTGACTAAAGTTTGTAATATATCTGGATGAATACAGTAAAAATCATTAGCAAAAATGGTAATTTTTTTATTTCTGAATGTAAATTTATCAATATAATTGTTATCGTATTGATCAACAAGAGTATTAGTATGAATTATGAATCCTACAATAAAAAAATGGGGAGTTAAATCAATTATTATACGATCATTTATAATCTAAATAAATATAATTATTTTTTTAAAATTTAAACATATTTACTCCATTGTTTATATTCAAAAGATAATCTAATGCTCTATAAAATCCCACTTTTTGTACAGTTAAAAATTCATAATCACTTAAACCATCTAACTTCAGGTAATCCATTAGTTGATCTTGGTTATAATCGACAATTGTTTTAATTTCAGCCGAATTTAATTTATTACTTGTAAACATTAATATAAAAATACTTTATATTATATTACAATAATAAAAAAGCTCTTGCATAAAATATTCTAACCAATATCTGATCATTGGATGTATTAACAAGCATACATTTCTTTTTAGTTATTTTAAGACATGTTATCACGTTATTATCTAAAAAATTTATTAAATACATAAGATTATGAACAAAATATATGATTATATAATGTTAAATATTTCTTATAAAAAATATTAAATAAATTTAAATACAATTTTATTATTTTATGATGAAATTTGTTAGATCATTTTTTTGTGTATGATCAAAATATACCATTATTTATAATAATAGTAATAAATAGCTTTGGATATTGAAAAAAAAATATAGGTAATTATTTTTATAAATGTATATACGTTAGTTTATATTTTAGTAATGATAATTATTATTTATAATACTTTATATATAGAAAAAAATTACTTATACAATTATAAGTAGCTAGTTTTAATTCATATAATTCAGGCTTATTTTGTTCAAGTTTCTTTATTGCCATATAACAAAGTGCCTTCAATTTATCCATTGTTTTTATCATAAAAATACCATACTATTTTAAATAATTTATAAAAATAGGCTCATATATGTATGTGGTTAGTACAATATTTTGATTATTTAAATTTGTATATATTGGTGTATCAGTTAATATAAAAATTATTAATATGAATAAAAAATTAAACATATTCTTTTTTGTAATATAATCAATTTTCTAAAAATAGAATAAAAACATATTTATTTTAATTATTTAAATTACATTTGATAAATCAAAGGTATTATTGATAGATAAATACTTTAATTTTCAAAATCGATTATTATTTTTTTATCATGTTAATAATAAATTTAGATGTTTATATTAAACTAGTTGATTATTATAAACACAAAATTTTTTTGACTGCATTTTACTTAAACTTATATATCATATATTTTAATTTATTTTATATATAATTAAGTTATTTAGATTTTAATTATATTTACAAAATATTTTAATATTTACATTATCAATAACATGTTTATTTTAGGCATATAATAAAAAAATTAGGATTATATATAATATGGATATAATTTATCGTTTTCACACAAAACTATTAAAGTAAACATGAATCTTTTTTATTTATGTATAATACTTTGTTATCTAAAAATAAGATTTTATATATTAGTATGTTAAATTATCTAATATTTTTTAAATTATTCAATAGTTTTAGTAAAAAAATATATTATTAATATATATATATTTTATTTTAAATTTAAGTAATATTTTTAAACTATTAATTTATGTTAAAACTTAATTTAAATTGTAAATGATTATTGAGACAAAAATATATATTTATATGATTTTTTTACTGAATTTTAATGGATTATATTTTTAGATATTATAAATGTGTGATTATTTTTCTAATAGAATAAATTTGAAAATAATTTACATAAATTTTGTTATTTTTTGGTTCAATTTATATAGAAAGTAATAAAATAAATATATAAAAAATTAACCTTTTTTACAGTCATTTTTAATAATCACATATAATCATTATGGCATTTTTCTTCATATAAAATATATCTTATAAATTCAATATAACTACTGTTGAATAGAATTAGCTAATAAATTTCTATTGCATATAAATAGTAATTTAGAAAACTTCTTTTACAATTAAAATATGACTTATATATTATTTGATAACTTAAAATTTACATGGTAAATACACAAGATTACCTAATACTATGCAACTACATCTCAATTCTATTAATGGGCTTAATATCTGCACATATAAAATATTAATCTACTTTTTGACTATGATTTTTAAATATTAATTATAATCTCATAAATTTTCATGTGAAAAATTATTTTATTTGAATATTTCTCATAAAATAATCAATAATATTATAATTCTAATTTCAATATAATGATGTTGTCACGTGATCTAAATTAGTATTGAAATTGAGTATAAAAGTAGTTTATAGATATATTTAAGTTGATGGAATGAAGCTTATAAAAATGTAATCAAAAGACTGAGTTGAAGCTTATATATTTTTTATAAAAGAAAGTTTCATAATAATTGTGTTCCTTATCACTAAATATAAACTATATTATGCATTATTTTAGTTTAAGTAATTTTTAAATACTTTAGTTCAATTTAAAATATGTAACTAATTTTATATTTTCACAAACAATTAATTTTTTTACGCTTTAAGTTCATGAAATCTCAATATATAGGAAAATTCAGCTCATATTAAAATTAATGAAATAGTTACTTAAATAACCATTTTCTTTTCAACTTTATATCACTATATTTGCATTACATTGAATACTATAGCATATATTTATAACAAATGTAATTTAACAAATGTTTTAAGATTATTAAAACGTTGCTAAAGGATAAAAAAGAAACCTATCACTTTTTTTTTGTATTTGGTAGAAGCTGACGTTTAAGTCCTAAAGTATCATAATTAGTCATCATAAAAGATTTTAAACAAATGTTGTCACTTAAATATGATATATATGAAAAAGTAAATAATGTAATTAATAGAAAAGTGTATACTTTAAATAGAATATTAGTAAATAAAACTAGGAAAATTAGAATATAATAGTAAATTAAATCTTAATATTGTTAGAACATTTTTATGATTTAAATACTTTAAAACAGGGCATATAGCCGTAAATTTTCATTTAAAAAATTCGATTCACTACCTGTCACCTTCTCAAAGTGCCAATAACGACTTTCTAAAATAGACACTAGCTCTATGCATGTTTCATTAATGAACCAATAGCAAAGAGTAATGGAATAGCATATAAAACTATAAACTCATCTATTTTTTAAATGATGGATCTTTTGTAATAATTTCTGATATATTTCAGGAGAAATGTAAATACTAAAATACTAAATCAAACGGTGATATATTTGTTTTAAATTATTGTAAATCAAGGCTTAATTATTGAACTAGATCTACTGTAAAAGTATAAAATTATAATTTCAATATTAAAATTAGTAGTAATTTATATACTATCAATATTGAAAAAGTAATAACATTATTAAACTGCTCAATAAATATATTTTATGATTTTATTTAAAATACATCTATTTTGTTAGAGTGCTAAGAGTGTCAAACATATTTGTTACATACGTAGAATGAGCTATATCAATTGGAGAAAATTTATAAAGACTAGCTTTCTGATTAATGGTAAAAATTAGAAATCAATTTAATAAATTGATGAATGAAAATATTATAGTGAAATCGTTTAATCGGTAGGCTTTAAATGTAGTTCTGGCTTCTAAAAAAAATGATTTAACTAGAATATATATAAATTAGAGAAAGTTGAATGCTTGCAAAAAAAAATAATACGTCTCCTACTATGAAGTAATGATTTTTAAGACAGTTATTGTTCTAAAATATTTTTAACAATTAATTAATCTTCCTTCCTGTTACCATCACAAAAAATGGACAAATATTTAATGGAACAAACATCATTTATAATACTAAATAGCTACTATAAATTATAGATGATACCTTTCGAACTATGTATTCTCTAGAAACATATAACAGATTGATAAATATATTCTATGTAGAGTATTGAAAAATTTTTTTTTGGTTTTTATGAATGAAATAGTTTAATATAGAAGAAATATGATGTAGCATATTAAACATTTAAAAGTATTAAAGTTTTTAAGGAATGCTAGAATGATAATAAAGCTTTAAAAATCGGGTTTTTTAGCCAAAAATGTCAACCAAATTTCTTAAATACAGTATGACTAAAAATGGTAGTCAGACTAATAGGGAAAAACGTGGAATTATTAATTAATGGAAATTTTTAGGAAATAAAAAAAATATTTGCGATTCTATGGATTAGTATGCTATTATAGGCAATATATCTAAGATTTTCTACATTGGCAGTTATACTTAATGATCTAATAAAAAAATGTTTTTAATGGAACTTGACGAATGGATGTACTAAAGCATTTAATGAATTAAAATGTGCTTTAATTGATAACTCCAAATTTAGATCCCATAAAATATAAAATCCTTTTTTAATTAATTGAATGTGATGTGAGTAATTTTACAATTGGCTAAATTATCTCAAAAGATATTGAATGTGGCGAAAATTTCTTATTCTATGCTATCATAACTCTTTCGAAACAAACAATTAATTTTTTTTAAAATTAAATGAATTACACTTTATAGTCATTAGAGAGGTTTGAATTGAATATTTATGGCAATAACTTTCATGTCAAAAGTGATCATATCATCCTTGTCTGGCTGCCTAATTTTTAAAATTAATACGACATATTACAAGATGATTAAAAAAGCTTAGTAAATACGATTTTACAATATTATTAAGGAAGAGATGTCTTCTTATGGATGCAGATTTATTAACAAGATTACTATGCATCAAATAGAGAGATATCCA
The DNA here is from genome assembly GCA_001407235.2 of Kudoa iwatai. NCBI lineage: Eukaryota > Metazoa > Cnidaria > Myxozoa > Multivalvulida > Kudoidae > Kudoa > Kudoa iwatai. The sequence continues at coordinate 7,892 of JRUX01000259.1, read as the reverse complement.
TAATGATTCATATAATCAACTTAAATAGACAAAATAAGTTTATAAGTGATTTTTTTTAAGATATTAACATTTTATTTGAAATTAGATTAGAGTTCATTTGTATGGTGGTTTTTTGTACAGAGTTTTTGATGGAAGTAAAAGAATAGTTTATCAAAGAACTAGGATATCACACGTTATTAATAATTTTCATCTATTTTAGTATTAAAATTCTGATAATGAGTTTTATTTTTTTTATAATTTATTATTGGTCATCATAGACAGTAGATGCCACCAGTTGGTGTGTTTTATGTTCTCCATGTTACCGAAGGAATCATTTTAAAACCCCTCAAAAATAAAAAACTATTAAAATTTTAACAACTTGACATTTAATTTAAAATAAAATTCATGTTTTATAGTATTTAGATAATATTAATATTGATAGTAGATTCATTTTGTTGTTTGTGATTCCTGTACTTTATCTGTTGAACCATATACAGTATCAAATAGAATCTCCTATCTTTATAGAAAAAATAATTACCAAATTCATACGTCGCTATAGAATTACAAACTCGACATATACCAATTTATGAGTCTGATTTCAGTCGAAATTTGTTAATGGAATGATGATTAATAATTTGATGTGAATAAAGAGAGACCAGCAGCATATTATTCATAGTCGAATGGATTGAATATAAAAGTTAAATAGTATATTAATTAATCAATATGTTATCTAAAAAGATGAATAATGATACTAAATGAGGTAAAATGATTCCATTTCTATTAAGAATGTACCTTTCTTTTGAGCATAAAACTACCAAGTGCTTACCTAATAGGCTCATGTTTGGAAGATGGCTCTGCTCTACTGTATCAATTAATAGTCAAAATAAATTTTATACTTGCAAAAAATATATTAAATCTATTAATGGATCAAGTAAAAAAGCTGAGAATTTTATCAAAAAGCTGTAAAAAGAGGAGGAAAGAAAGACAAAGGTCAAATTAGAAAAAAAAACTAATGAGAAAGATATTGTTTGGATAAAGAATCACCTTAAAACAACGAATTAGATTATTTCTCAAAAAAACTAATAGATTTTATAACAAAAAATTTAAAAAAATCCTTTAAAAATTAATCGCCATTGGAGTATTATAAGCCATAAATTATTATAATATGAGGATACAACCTTTTAAAAAGATAGGAAATATAAAAAGAAAAGGAGTTTTAAAAACAGAAGCATATTTTACCATTAACTGGTGTTATTAATCATACTATTTTAATATATAATTTTGAATCTATTTCAACATCAGCAAAAACTGTAGTATCTACATGATTGAATGACGGCATATTAAATAATAATTATTTTTTTAAATGATAGGCAACGTTCGATATCTTTTGAAACACTCTTATAAACTATAATGTTATTATTAAATGACATTTAATTAATTTTTGTAACAAATAATTGATATACTAACTAGATGGTTGTTAATTTGCTTTCTTTATGGTTTTTTCTTCTAACGTTATTTCTGTTTTGTTAGACCTACAACACTCTATCAATACTAATAAATAGCAAATAAACAACGATTCTTAATAAAGACACCAATAAATATCGAATGTGGTATGAATTATACTTTAAACTATCTAAAATACTTTTAAAGATAATAAAAAAATTAATATAAGCCTCCAATATCAATATAATAAGCACTTTATATATTAAAAATATCTTAATAAATAGCATAAAATAATGAATCTGACTACTTCACTAATTGCTACTAATTTGTATAAGTTTGTATGATACGCCGGGTTTCTTTCTTCAAGGAGTTATATTAGATCAATTTGAAACTGAGTTATTAACACTGTGACAATTAAAGTGGTCTATGATTTGTCAAATTATTGTTATAAATACCAGTAGATTGACAAAAGAATGGATTTTAGAAGCTTATAAATGTTGAAATACATAAATAAATAAAATTATGTTTATTCTGTAGAATTAATATATATTTTCAACGCCTAGCCTAAAACTAATTTTAGGTTGGACTAGAATATAATTGCAGTTATGGCGGTTTTTAAAGAAGAAAATATGTGGGTTAAATGCCATAAATCTCTAATAATTGTAATTCATCATTAAACTGGTACTGCAATGTTTAAAAAGTTAATGAATTAGACTTGACTAATTAACATTACTCAGTTTAAAAGGTTTATTAAATTTATAGCTTAAATATCATGCAAATTACTATTCTTTAAAGTTAATTACACATATGTATAAAAATTGGTTTTAAAATATGTATTTAAAAAAATACTGATTCAAAACTATATTTTATTATTTAAAAAGTAAACTAAAATCCTAGATAAATTGCTCAAATCCTAAAATAATATATAATTTTAATTATTAAACCATCATTTTAAATATGAAAATAAAATTATTCTTCAAATTCTAATTTAACAATGATTGATTTGGTGTAATGACTATAGCAATCGTCTTATTTGTTAAAATTATTGATTAATATTTTCATATATATGTTTATTTCCGAATAATCTGATTTTTATTACTAGGAAATAATTAATTTATGAATATAATTAAGTCGAATTAAATGTGGCTAACTACTAACATAAATGAATACATTTTAATACATTATTCTTATAAAAAACTATGGTTTGAGAGAAATTCTTTATTTATATAGTAACCACTATAATTAAACTGATTTCCACTTAATAATAGTCAAAAAAAGATCTAAATAAATTAATCAATAATAGTATACTTCTTTCAATAATATTCGAAAAAATTGCAGTGTTTATATGATGGGCAATATTATCAAGGTAAGTTTCAATAAGAATTTCCATATAGGAAGCCATTATATTCATATAAAATAGTAAACTTATATTATATCTGTTTTTATTATTTCGTTTGGATATTATTAATAATTTTTATTAAAATATTTAAGAACTAACCTTAAGTAAAATGAAATTATTTAAATTTATTTATTATAACCCTTTTTATGCATAGAAACAAGTTTGAAGTTATTATATCAAATATCACAATATAACCGTATGCATCATCTTTTTATTAAATTATTAATGTATAAGATACCAAACTTAATAATAAGTTAATTTTTAGTTATATATAGATATCAAAATCAAAGATTTATATTTTTATGGGTACTAATAAGTTTTTTAATAAAACTACTATAATTTTAGTATAATTATTTGATCTTACAAATCCAAGAATGAAATCTATTTTAGCATTATATATAACATATATAAAATATAGCTTTTTTTTCCTAAATTTTGAAACATAAAAATACCATTTTAATTCAAATAAAATATAATTATTTATTTTTTTATTAATTATTGAGCAATAAAAAGAAATTTATAGACTAAAAAGGCTTTTACTTAATATTTAAAATAATAAAAGGAAGATTTTATAATTGATATCAAAATATTTTATCTTAAATTTGGTTTATTTTAAATATTATGCATTTTAACCTATTTTGTTGTTGCCTTGGTCCACTTTTTAAGTTCAAAACACCTAAAATTTTTTTCATTTATTCTAAATTATAAAATGATTCATGGATTGGAACAAAAAATTTATAAAATAAATATATTTTGATTTATGAATTGTTATAATGTATTGTTACATAATAATAAGCCTATTTGTTTCGTATTTATTAGAAAAGCAGATCAAATATCATATAAAAGCAAGATTTAAGCTTTACATGCGATAAGTATATCTAGAAATACTCTGTTGCATAATTATAAAATAATAGTTGTAGATTTTTTCCATATATAATTAAAAAATTTTAAATATTAACATTATTTATGCTCTAACTACTATCAAATATAATTTTATGAATAATACCAATAAATAAAATATTTAATTAAAAATTGTACATAACTATAAAAATTTCTAGTTAGTATATATTTACATATGCTATTAAAATATAAATATTATAATTTTAAAGTATATAATTTATTGATTAAAATTTATGTAGCAAAATTAATTTAATTACTCATCACGTGACTATGTAATAATTTCTTGGTATGAGGCCTAACTATAGAGACACAATAACTAAAGGAAACAATCGTATTATACTATTAAAAACAATAAATTATTCCAAAAATCTTATTACATATAGGATAGTTAATTTTAAATGTTATAATCTTTTTATTACACTTAATGTAGCAAACTTTCACTTTAATTATTGTTCCATTGATTCCCTCTTACTGATTTATTTTCTCTATTAAAAAATATAATTAATTTAATCTATGAATATACGATAAATAAGTTTTTTAATACAATAAACTAAATGACATAGTATTCTATTAAAGAAGTAATTTTCTATCATAACTCTCTAAGTTTAGTCATTTCATTCTATTATTTCAAGACTATAAAAGTATAAAATAAAAATTTCTTAATTTTTTTTTTATAAAATAATAAAATTAGACTATATCTAAATAATGAATTTACTTGTGTGTATTATTTTTTAGAACTGAATGTATGATGTGTTAAGAAAAATACATGATGGTTTTAATTTTCGATTAAAGTAACTTAAAAACTAATTATGTAAACACCAATAATTGATTTATTTAACAAGTTTTATTTGAAATAAGCATTAATACTAAAATAAAGTTGTTATTAATATTACATTTATAAAAGATCCATTACATTTCAACAATATAAAAACTAAGCAACAAAATTGAATACAATTTTGTATAATTGGTAAGCTTTTTTTAATATCAACATTTTTCTAAAACTTTATTTATGTAAATTTTACTAGAAATAAAATGACACGTCATAACATCTACTGGAACCGATCATCTACGATCCATAATTGACACGTAGTGAATTCAAAAATTATTGTAGACTGTTAAAATTTCTTAGTTTGATATATTTAAATAAATATACATATAATAGAAAGAATAAAATAAATTTTATAATTATTAAGTCTATAGCACCAACATTGTTAATAGGTCATTGATCACATGGCACAAATATTTCATTAAAATACTGAGTATATTTTTTATTTTTTTAACGCTAAATAACATCTAAATTTATAAAAAAATGTTATTTTTTAATTTATACAATTTTATATTTAAAATATGAGTCTGGGAAAAAAAGAATTTGTAGTCAATTTTAATACACACTCAATTGTGCATTAATTGATAATTGTAATATTATTAAGTGATAAAAACAATACCATATTGTATTATAGAATTATGATATTAAATTCAGAGTTATATCTATTGTAGGAAGGAATTAATTTTAATATAGAATAATTGTACAACCAATTACGTTATTAAAAAATATTCGTCGGAAACAATATTTACATGCGAGGATTAATCTCCAAGGTTTGGTTTTGTGCATACACTGATAGTATACTATTTAATAGTAATAATAATAATAATATCAATAAAAAATGTAAATAAAATTATTTTTTTTATAGAGAGAATGGCATCTTCGATTCATAAAAGTAATAACCTAATAACATCTAACTTTCTCAAATATTGTGGTCGACACCAATGGTCAGAAACTGGTGAACAGCTATTAAAAATGACTGAAAATATTAAAATTCAGTATCAAACTGTTCATGATAGTGTATTGAATTTAGATCCAGGTAAAAATTCATTCGATGATATTATTATGGTATGTTACATATAGTTGTGAGTTTAATTTTTAATAACAGATGTAATTATTTTATATAGCCTCAAGCAATTGAAAGCATAAATTTTGTTGACACATCATCTTACATTGAATTTTTTCAATATGTATCCTCTGATGAAACACAACGTAATGCTAGTACAACTGCAGATAAAGATTTGTCTGATTTTGTAGTGCGATTAGGGTAACGCGTGAACTAACTTTGTTAGATCAGTATTATTTTTTTTATAGAATGAGTAAACCAATGTTTGATCGATTGGTTGCCTGTCAAGTATATTTTAACATATATTACCAACAACACTTGCATTTATTGAATGAATAAATAGGCTGCAAATACCCATTTAAGTGGAGAAGAAAAACGTCTACTTGATCGATGGGTACTTGATGGTAGGAGGAATGGTTTACATCTTGACGAAGCTACAAGGTCAGCAGTCGAAGAATTAATGAAAGAAATTAATAATCTATGCATTAATTTTAACAACAATGTAAACAATGAAAACACAATACTTTATTTTACTGATGAGGAACTTGGTACAATAATTTTTTATGTTACAATCAATTGATTGTATGTGTTACTTTTTTATTTCTACCTGTAGAAGGAGTGCCAAAAAGTATTTTGGAAAGCTTAGAGTTAAATGAAGATGACAATAAGAAACGCGAAGTTACACTTAAATATCCACATGTCATTCCTATAATGAAATATTGCAATGTTGAATCTACAAGGAAAATTGTTAACTATCATTTTAACTCCCGTTGTATAAAAGAAAATGTTCCTCTTATTGAAAAAATTGTTGAGCTACGTCATAAAGTAATATATTGTATTTAATCCTATTTTTGTATACATTTTACAAAGAAAGCTAAATTGTTGGGATACAATAATCATGCCCAATATGCTATTGAAGTAAAAAATGTTCAAATAACTAATTATTATCTTATAAAAATAATTAATTTTAGAAATTAATGGCAAAAAATCCAGAAAATGTAAACAAATTTTTAGATTCTCTTGTTGATAGATTGAAACCTCTTCAAAAAAAAGAATTAGATAGATTACTACAAACAAAAAAGGACAATGTATTAGTTTTTTAAAAATTTTAAATCATTTTCTTAAATACCGCACAGAATTGTTATTTTCATATTTTTTTTATTACTAGTGCTTAAGTAGAAATATACCATTTGACGGTAAAATAAACTCATGGGATTATTCGTACTATACAAATTTGGTTGAAAAACTATATTATGATGTTGATCATGATAAGTTGAAAGAATACTTTGATTTTAATTATATCTCTGAAAAAATTTTTAAATTATATCAAGTAGACAATCTAAAATTATTATATTGATATAATATAATAAGTGTGAAATTTTTTTAAGGATATTTTACAACTTTTGTTTGTAAAAGTTGAAGGAATTCCTACGTGGCATCCTGATGTCTCATTGTATGCTGTAATTGAAAATAATATCAATGCCTCTAATAAAGGTGAAATATTGGGATATTTTTATTTGGACTTGTTTCCAAGACCTAACAAGTATAGCCATGCTGCTTGTTTTACAATTCAGCATCGCTGTCAACTACCTTCCGGTGAATATCAAGTATTGGATTCACATAACTATAGTTCTCTATGTATTTTTATATTACATAACATTTTAATATTTTTTAGCCTGGAGTTTCAGCTATGGTTGCTAATTTCACTAAACCACTAAAAGATAAGCCATGTTTATTTACACATAGTGAGGTGAATAATTTTTTTTGTATCACATCTTTATACTATTTTTAATAATCCTATACTTTAAATTTTAAACGTATACATATCTTTATAATTGTGTAAAAAATGGTTTATTCTATTTAAAAAGTATTCATTTTTAAGTATATAATTAATTAAGCTTTAAAGTAACATATATGCATTAATAATATTAAATAACAAAAATTAAGTATAAATACAACAAAGATTCTTTTTTATTAATCACCCTATTTTTTTAATAATTGATTTTTATATAATGAAAAATGGTGTTTATCATATTCACCTAGATAGAATAATACTGTTATCATTTTTTTTTGTGCGAATAACCTTATCATCTTAAATACAATATCAATATGAGTCATACTATACTACTATTTATAAGCTAATTTATGTGTATTGTTATAATACCTTTGATACCACAATATCAATGGCTAAATTAAATTAATCATTAAAAAATATAAATATTAATATTATTGTTTATAACCATCTATTTGTTGTATAAATATTAATCGTCAGAAATGATGTT
>JRUX01000258.1:0-10139 GCA_001407235.2 Kudoa iwatai | reverse complement strand
AAAAAATATGTATATATTTAAGCTTTTTAAAAACAGTTTTACACTATAAGCAAATTACATGTATATATTAGATTTTATTAATTTCTATCGCTATATTTAAATACCATAATACAAGATATTACATTCAATAATCAAAAAAATAAACATACATAGATCATAGAAAAGCAGCCTTCAAGTTCAGTACAAAATTTCAAACAATCCAAAATTGGCATGCGCTAATTAGAAACATGAGGTGGATAATTACGTTGCTATGTAACCATAATTAACAACCATAACACGCTTGCGCAGCTCAATTGTTATATTAATTTTTTTATTGTTGAAGTAAAGCGAGCAATTACTCTTAAATTGAATGCTAGATAATGATAAGCGTGAAAAAAATAAAACTTTTGTTATTGCTGAAAAAGACAAACAATTATCAAAGGTTTACAAAATATTATTCTTAGCTGGAAGTACTATTGTAGCTTCATATTTTGGATTTCGATACAGTAAATACAAAATTGCCAAGATATCATTATGTGAAGATTTAAATATAAATAAAAATGGAATTCACTCATCAAAGAGCACCGAATATAACATTTTAAGAGCTGAAGGTATTGAATTAGCATTTGAAGCTTTACGAAAAGCTACTATTATTAATATGGTATTGTTTGGAATGGCAGCTGCTAGTTTTGTATCATATATCCACTATTGTACAAAAGATTACAAAGTAAATTTTAACTTATAATGTATGTTGTTAATTGATATTGATAAATACATGAATAATAATTCTTTGACATAATCAAAATTAAGTTGTTATTATTTAAAAATAAAATATTAGTGGAATTTTTGTATAAAAAATATATACTTTATTAGAATCTAATGTCATCTTAATTATACACACTAAATGCAATAATAATAATATCATAACTACTACAGTTATAAAAAATAGATTATAAAGTAAAATTAATATATTGATAAATTTTTTAAAAGTTCTATACAAATATTCATACAAATAGCTGTAATTTTATTTTTTTCCTGCTAATACCTCTACCAAGCTATGCATTTATTAGAAAAAATTTAATGGATTAAAGCAAAATTTTCCTATTTTTGTTTAAAAATAACTGAAAAAATAAATATTGTTAAATTTTTCTTTATTTTTAATCAATTTTTTAAAAATTTTTAAATATTTCATCATTTTGTTTTGTTTTAATAATTTCATGTACCTTAAAATTAAATTAGAGTTTGCATAATAAATAATTCATGATTAAATTTTTTGAACTTGGTTACCTATTGCTCTATTATTTAACCATATTGTAGAATATTTAATTATTATTTAATCATAAATGTGATTTTATATTTAAAGCACGTTTTATATATTTAATTAACTGTATATATGAATGTATTTATAGTGTAATGTCAATATTTTACTATACTGGTTAATTTTCATAATATTTAATTTCATTTAAATAGTATTATTAATATTTTTATTTAATTTAGTATATATTTAATGTATAAATTTATATGTAGATTTAATAATTGTATAAAAGAACAAGCAAACTATAAAAAATATTTTTTTTATTAGTTTATTGTGATGTTCTTTTACATTTGATACATATTTTAATATTTATGGTTTTTTTTATATTGATTTAAATATGCTTAATTCATTTTTAACCTTTTATAATTCTTAGTGTGTATATTTTGAGTTTTTGTTGCTAAAGTTAATAACTGCTTCATTTCTTATCAATCAATTTATTATTTTAAATTAATAATTATAACTAATATTGTACATGTGCGTAAAATTTTGCTGAATTTTCTAATCAAAAAGAACAATAAAATTTATTTATCTTAAATTTATTTAATGATATTGATTCAATATATAATCTATGTTTAGTTACTATTATATGTGAACATTATTTGAGTTAAAATGTAATTAAAATTTTTCTTTATTTAATAGGAATATTTTCTAACTAATTAATGAGTTTATTCTATTTTTTCATCTAATGATATGCCACAATAGCTATCCATCTCGTAACTTGGTGTTGTACGTTCTTAAATATTACATAATAATTATATAAACCTAAATTTATGCGATGAGGATTTTTATAAGAAAAATATTATTAAACTTTCTTTAATCTTGTAATAAGTTAATTTTTTTTATTTTAACATATAACTATAGATGTATATATTGTTTTTAGAAGCAAAATTTTGTATTAAACAAAATATTCAATTAGGTCACGTGCACACGTCTCTAACGAAATAATATAAAGAGAACTATGTTAATTTTTTTAAATCATTCTATTAAGCTCTAAAATTATATTTTATACATACTTAAAAGTTTTAATAAATTTATAGCATATCAAATTAAGGAAATGATTATTTATATATTAATTTTCATATTATATATTGTAGTAAAAATGTACATGCTAATTATAATATATGGTAATATTATATTGAAACTATTTATAAATTTTTTTAAGCTTTTTTACGTAATAATCATAAAATGTGATAGCAAGTTATATTTAAATAGTAATAGACCATGTGATATACATAAGGCTGTAATTAACATTAAAAAGGTATGATGTTTTCATTATAAACTACTATATATTTATGCTATCATTTTAATATAATAACAGAGTTCTTTATATCTAATCATACGGTTTTTTTATTTTTTTTTTGTGGTATTCATGTTTAAATATTTATTAGGAAGTTGGATTTAGTAACAGATTTAAAGCCTACTTCAACATCAAACCATCACAATCAAACACCCATTTTAATGAATTGATTCAACAATTACTGTCAAATAAAAATTAATTATTATGTTTTGACCAAAAAAGTATTTTTTTAAACATTTTATCATAGTCATTGAAATATAACAACAAAAGACATTTCGGTATCTCAATGGGCTTAATCTAAAGATTAACAATCGTGAGCCTATGGCTTGAATGAGCAAGCTTCAGCTACGATAATAAATCTTGCAGTGTTTTCCTAAATATTTTTATAATTCTATAGAATTTACATTATCTAATAGTAATAGGTGTTATAAAATATGATCTCATTTATAATTAGTGCTATTGAAAAGTGTTAGAGGATTGTTTGTTTGTTAAAATAACTGTCTCAGCTGACATAGTGACTTGCGCTTTTATTAGCTACTTAGATATTCTCTCAGGATAGGCTCATTGATTTTCTCTTTAATAGTATTACCTGATATTCTACACGATCTTTATTGACGACAATTAGAGACTACAAATTGTTAACTTAATACATTTGTTGCTGTAATTATCAATTGTTACAGTTTGGAACAAGTCATTGGTGATTAGTCAAAAAATACAATTATATTCGATGGAAATTATAGATATTCCATTAGAAAGTAGTGGAAAAAGCTCATATTACACTGTAAAATTGCATTGTGGTATCCAACTCAATGTTGGCATAAGTGTATGTGATTATCGATTTTTTAAATTGTAATCAAATAGAATAATGTTAGAAATCATCTACTGTATCTGAACTCATTAAAAAAGTGTGCCATTTTATGGAATTTAAACATCATCATTATTTTGGACTAGAGTACAATTATCCTAAAACAAAAGTAATTAACATATTTTCTTATGTGTGTATGAATAGCAAAAAATAAACATTAATTACACACAATTTAATATAAAAATTTATTAATATTTTATATAAATAGTTTACTGGATGGTTAGATGAAAATAAAACACTTAAAGATGAAGTTGAAAGTAATTTATTTGTAATCTATTAATAGATGAGTAGCGCAAAATTTTTTACATTAACTATGTTAATCATCGAATATTTATATCGCTAATTATAAATTGAATTATTTAATAATATTTCTAAAACTTTAATATAAATATATATTAATTAGTTGTATACCATTACTTGACTTTATTTGGAAAAAAACCTGGCTATTTTTCATTATAAAACTGTTTTAAATGTAGTTTACATGATAAAAAATAATAATATATACATAAATTACATAATTTAATAAAATCAATTGTGTTACTACTTTAAAAGTGTTAGAATACAATTTTTTGAATTTAACATCTTCATTAACTGTTGTTACTATATGTCTTAATGGATATAATGTTCAGTATTCAATATATTTTATGATGTTAAAATTTTCTATTAAATTCCTTTATAACAAATGAAATCATCCTAGAATTGACTATATTTTACTTATAATAATCTAATTTTAATTTTACACTTTAATCTATGTAATTGATATACTCTAAACAAAATAAATTTTCATGATTTTCTTATTTAGAAGCTAACAAAGTGATGTATCTATCATTCAAATATTATGATCCAGAACCTGAAACTATTAATTGTGAAGCCATTAGGTAAATTTTTTATTTTTAAATTTTATATTAGTTTTTTTTAAATACATATATCTTTTAATGATTCTTTTATATATTATAGTATGAATGGAATATTTTAGTATTATAAAAATATTTCTTAAAATAAATAATACATTTTTGTAAAGTATAAATCATTTTATATTCTCCATCTACTATATTAACAGGATATAGGCAATAATCTATGGGCTATTTCTAGTTTATTTTAAAAAAATCTCATCTGTTAAAGTAAAACATTTACATTGGGAATATATTATTGTTCTTAATTTAAATTTATATGCTTCTAATATTTTTTAATTTTCCTACTATATCTGATGACTTTATAGCCTTATTTTAAGATAACTTCTATTATTATAAATACATAGTGAATAGTTGCGATAAGATTTTTATATATTATCTAAGTTTTTACATCCTTTCCTACGTTATTGTATATAATATAAACTTAATTGGCATGTAGATGTATTAAATTTTAATAAACGCACATTTACACCGTTTTTTGAGGAATCAAATTCACTTTTAGTCATATGAAATTATTTAAAAAACACATAAAATTTATTTTGGTAAAATGTATTTTCATATTTAATTTTTTATATTAATTAAGGTTAAAAATTGTATTTATTTAGATATTACCTTTATACCCAACTCAGAAGAGATATAGTCAATGGCAATATTGTTGAGGATGTAGATATACTTTCTAGACTTGCAGCTCTCAGTTTACAAAGTAAATAATTAAATTAAAATAAAAAATGTTTACAAACGAATGTTTAATTTAGTTGAAGTCGGTAATTATACAAGTGAGGCTGAATTTCGCAGAGCTGCTTCAATTTTTACATTTTGCCCTGATAATGTATATTATACCTTTAATTTTGATAATATTTTGACAATATGATCAATAGTGTTAATTTAATGATATTGGGTAGAAATTGTATTTATTAATAACTTATTGCTAGTTAAAAACCATTTATTTCCTATAGAATGACTAATAATAATGCTTCATAATGTGTGCATATTCTTAGATGTATTTTTTTTTATAAATAATAATGAATATTTAATATAATTACGTTAACATCTTATGCTGTAACACCATATTTTTTATTTATTTGATTATTTTGCGTTAATGATAGACAGCTATTTTAACATATTAATTTTTAAAATAAGTTTGTTACATTATTTTATATGTTATGAGAAGTTTTTTTATTGAAGATCAAAGTTATTATGAATTTAAAATTGTTATATGAAATATGAATGCTTTTTAAAAAAATTTTTTTAATGCTAAAACTAATTTAGTTTATTCTATTACTATTCAATATAATTTTTTGTCTTTCTTATTATTATTGATTTTATTTTCATATAATTTTAATAATTGGCTGTAGTGTATTTATGATTATTACAGGCTAATTGTTTAAATATTGTATCAATTTTTAAATATGTATGATTTATTGTAGTTGGATCTTTTATTTGAATCAGGGAATGAATTTTATGATAAAATCCATGAATTTTACAGTGAATTCCAAGGATTTGATAAAGTACGGGCTGAAATAGAGTTTTTAAAGATTTGCAGCACAATACCATTATATGGACTTCATAGATTTCTATTCTTAGTATGATTATTAGTAATGTTGATTATGTTTACAATATAATGATGGTTTTAGGACTCTAATAAAAATACATTTGAAATTGGAGTTGGCTCTTATGGTATTTGTGTGTTTCGTGATAACAATACTATCCAAAATTTAGTTCCATGGTAAAACAACTTTAAAAAAATACAGTCTAATTAATATTTGTTACCTTGAATATTAGGTCAATAGTAAAGTCTATTGTAATAAAGGATGTTGATATTACTATTCAAATTGTTGGAAAAAATGATATTATGACAAAATTACCACCTGAAAGCGTATTGAATAATTTTGGATTAAAAAATGATCGACTACTTAAAATATATGAATGGTATCCTAACAATAACATAATATATAAGGGTCATAATTATAACTATTCGAAAAATTTTTATCATCTGATTGTACAATCATTTAACTTTTATCATTGTAAGCAGTCTTCAACTGGTAAAAATTCATCAACTATTGTAGAAAAGACACTAGTACAGTTAAAAAAAGAATATGGTGTTTTACCACACATGTCATCGACATCAATAAAATCAAACTATTCTAAACGTGGATCAACTAAACACATAAAATCAATTAAAATGGATAATTCTAATACCAACAAATCAGATAGTATATCAAGATCTTCAAACTTTAGAAGAAGGACTCTTATTTTAAAATCTGACATGGTGGAATCAAATGATAAAGCCTCATCATCGAATAAAATCAAGGATATGTTATTGAAACCGGTAATTATTTTTAATAGTTATAGATTGTATTGTAATAAAAAGTTGTATATTGGTACTATTTTCTATTGATTGGATTGAATTTATTTAAACTGTTATAATTTTTTCTATAGAAAAGCATTATGAAAAAGAGAACATTACGAAAATCAACTGGAAATAACAATGAAGGAGCTACAAGAACAAGATCTTCAACACTATCATCAGGACTAGCTACAATGAACAATGATCAATTAAGCATAATGACTATAAAAGGAAATCGTTCTTCAGTATGTTTTTCGGGTGATATAACTGCAAACTCTGCAGAAAATATAAATCAAGCCGGCTCACTTAATCCTAGTATTCCATGTATGAAAGCCTTTTCACATCAAGATGTACCATCATCCAATACTCCTAATATTGCTATTGGAGCTAATCAAAACAAAGATATAAATAGTTCTGATTCTTCTGATCAAGATTTAGTTATAGAGTCGCTTAACGACAAGCATTATAATGGTGGTATAAATACTCATATTTCTGAAGCAAGCACTGCATTTGATGCTAGTGACGTATCATATTCAAACAATGGTAGTAGAAATGTTAGTTTTAGCAATGATGAAAACAAAAACCTAATGTAAATTTAAGTGTTTTTTTTTCAAATGATCTATTAGTGATAATTTTTAGGAATACATTAAACAATTGGTCAAATTATGAACGATCATCTCAAATTCTTACCAATACAGATGATATTTTAGATTTTATCAACAATGAACAAACAATTGAAGATGGAGCTCTTCTTGGTAAACTTGCTACAACAATTAAAAATAAAGGACCATCATCTGATTACACATTTGAATGTACTCCACATGATAATAAAATGGCTGAAAATTGGATACAATCTATTGGTATTAAAGAGCCATGTTTAGAAAATGATGTGATTAATACTGAGCACAACGCTAACAATAATAAAAATTTCGATAAAGTTCAAATATAATGATTTTTTTTAAATTATTATTTTTATTATAGAATCTTCAAATACATGATACTGATAATAATGATGTACAACAGCCTAATCCAATTTTACAAGCTAATCCTATATTTCATGATGAAGATCCATTCACCAGTGATAAGTAATACTCTCCATATTAAAACTTTAGACTGTTATAAAATATCTATTTTTCTTTATATATTCTAAATATTAGTTTTTATATTATTCGGTAAGTTATTAGCCATATAATAATCATTAGGTTTGTTTAAAAGTCTTTATATCTAATAAATATCCTTATAGGAGGGAAAAAAACTAATTGGTAATGCATAGACTAGATTTTTTACTTTAAATATAAATATAAAAGGTAGTTTGCTAATATATTTCTAACTTTAGCTCATACAGTAAAACTTTATTCTAAAATTCATTGTATAATATGTATAAAATCATAAATTTGTTCTTTATTTATTTTTTTATGATCTATGATACTTTTACCAAACACTTTAGCTTATTAATATATTCCTTAATATATATTTTTAATTCATTATATGATAATATTCTATTAGTAATAAATATTTTTATATATATTTCAAGTAATAATACTTTTGATATGATAATCTTGAGTTTCTTTCACGATAAATTGACTATGTATATCAATCTCCTACGTTGTATTGTGTATATATAATATGGTTATTGATTGATTAAAAATAATTACATTAAATAAATGGCAATGTAACTTTTATATTATTATTATTTAGAGTATAATGTGATTTTAACCTACTTAAACTAGGGTATTATTTTTAATTAATCAATTATCGTAAAGATTAGTGGTTTTTTAATCTAATACTAATGATTATAAAATCTATTTTAATATAGAAACATAGAATAACCAGTTAAAATAGTAAATGTTTTATTGTTAATAAAATTGATAGTATGATCATAGAAACAATTATCAAAAAGAGATATATTTAAATAATTTCTTTAAAACAAAATAAAAAAATATTATTATCTACTATTTTTAAAGTGAATTACTACTACTACTTTTTTGTTCATCACCAGTACTAGTACTAGTAGTAGTACTAGTAGTAGGAGTAGGAGTGCCAATAATAGTAGATAATTTTAGTGCATTTTGTCGTGAAATTTCATATAAAAGTCCAGGTGATATTGAATTAGGAGCTTTTAAACATAAATAATAATAGTCTGTAATTTTTGTAGCTGAAACCATGCCATTCTATAGTAAAATAATATGAAAAAATGTAGGGGGGAAAAATTACATGGCATTTTGTTAATATTAAGTTGGTAGTATCACCATCCCATTTATTTAATTTACATGTAGCCAATTTAAAAGATTCAATAATTTGAGATACAAGAGTCAATTTAAAGACATCATCAAGGGTTTGAAATGATACTTTTGAATGTGCAATTATATCACCATCCTCAGTCATTATTCTATTTAATTAATGGTTATATATCGTTAAATTAAATAATCATATGTATAATTTAATAATAACATTGCTATAATAATATCATTATGAATGAGAATGTCATCAAGCACCATCTTCATAATATAATCATAATTACACATACAATATTCTTATAATACTCTACCACCAACCAAATTCACTACACTAATACACTATATAATGTTCTAAACTATTAAACAATATAATAATCATATTCTTACATTATAGTGATTGGTTGATGTTTTCTAATAACAAAATAAAGTATTAATCATTTTGCGCACGACTCTCTATAAAATTATAAAAAAACATGATTGATCAATCAATTCATATCATTTTTCATATGATTCCTACAATATAAATATACAATATATAATAAATTATACATATAATTTTTATGATTATCACATATGGTATTCTTCTGATAACTAATATAATATAATATAAAGTTGATAGCTTCAATAATCATAATATTAAACAACAAAGCTAATAAAAAATTAACAACATGTCAATGGTTGATTTATATTATTCATTTTTTATTTTCAATCTGGTTCCAATAGATATTTGTGGATTCCACATACCTTGAAGTGATTTATCTCCATTATAGATGTGTGATAGTTCACGTTGTCTAAATTCATTTCCTGAACATTCTGCTATCTCATATATTAAATCTTTTATTTCTTCATATTTCATGTACTCTATTTTAACTTGAATTGCTGTTTGATTGAGATATTTTGCTAAAACTAATGCTTGCTGTCCATATGGATTGAAATAGAAAATACATGTTGGAAATTTGTTACATATATTTTCTAGTTCTTCTCTAGCAAATCTGTACATATGATTGTTTTGTTTAGTGGATATTATGTACATTCGTTTTAATTGTGGAATATATCTTCCTAGTTTAGTGTAGTTAATACAATTAGGACTGATAGAAACAGCCTTATAAAACGCCATATCATATTCGGATGAAATCGCTAGTTATAGTTAAATTTAATCACGCAATTATTTTAAACTTAACATTAATA
>JRUX01000256.1:0-13185 GCA_001407235.2 Kudoa iwatai | reverse complement strand
AAATATTCATTCTTTAATGTTTTAAAATAAATTTTTTATGTACGATCATCAAGCGAAACATGCGTTAAATTGACATCAGTGTAATAACCCACTCTCTTACATGAGGTTAGATACTATAATGTGCAATAGACAATACTCCATCACACAACAACAATTTAGGTCACTCTGTCAAATAATAGTAATACGATGCATACATGAAGAATATTCAACTAATCCTATAAAATGATATCCAACTTAAATTACAATCTAATGCATGAAAAGGTTACTACAGATGAGCGTACCAATGTCTCTTTAATAAGAGAATCCTAAAATTGTTTATTAATAAAAATGTGATATGTAAAAAAATTCATTTCTTATGTATTTAATCACTTTATCAGTTTAAAAAGTTTATTATCTAAAGGTAACTCCTTTATTTTCTAAACTATCGAATAAAAATAAAATTACGATGAGGACTGAATCTGACCTTAAGACCTACTAAAACATTAATATACACATTATTAAAATATAAACTAATCAATGAAAAATGAAAACGTATCTACTTTCCCCTATTAAATAATGCATCAAAAGTATATTTGTTTTACATAGAATGTAAATACTATATAATGATTGATTAACATATGACACTTTAGCAATTCAGATTAAGTTTCTTGTAGGTTAATACCTTAATCTTATCATTTTATTCTCCGTTTAAAGAAAGACTTAGGGCTTCTTTGAAAGAACATCTTATATTATCAAATACCTAATAATAAAAGTAAGATACCAAAATTCAAAAAAAGAATAAAATATATAGGTAACTTTTTCAGGATCGTCTTCACCGGATACTGTTGAAACTAGATCAAACTTCTTAAAATGTTCAATGATAGGATAGGTGGAATCACGATAGGTATGAAATCGTTTTCTGAGACTTTCTATATTGTCATCTGTTCGATTACTAACTTCTGCTCTTTTTAAAATACGATTTATGCACGTCTAAACAATTAATAAAATAACTAGCAACTAAGACCATAGGAATGAAAAGTACTTCTTCGCTAGTTTCAATGTAGAGAACACGCTCCACATCAACAATAGCCTTCATTGCATTGCTCCAACCAGTTAAATTATCCATATTTCTTGGAAAACCATCAATAAGAAACCATTGATTCCAACCAAGTTCTTTCATTTTATTCTTTAGCAGGTTCAAAGTTATTTCTACGGGAACTATCGCACCCTCTTTGATACATTTATCAATCGCTTGTCCATGTGGTGAATTTGATGCCATTTCAATACGTAACAACTCTCCAGCTGATAAATGATGCATTTTGTATCTCTAACAATGTTATTATTATGTAAGCAACATTTTAAATAGATATTCTGTTACACGAGATAATAATTCACATTGCGTTCCTTTTCCAGAACCCGGTGGACCTAGAACAAATATAACAGCAGGTTTAGCTCTAGTAGAGACCATTCTGTGGTACGGAGAAAAATAACCACGCAAAAAGGATGAACCGAAAATTTTTTAAAAGAGGTACGAAGTAAGCCGAAACAATTTTTTTTAAGGTGGATGTTAACTGAATATTAAATAATGGGATAGATTTTATAAAAAAATTTTTTTAATTCTTTATTATACTAAAAAAATATAAAATATAGAATTTTTTGGCATTTTTTAATCTCATTTGAGAATAAAATCATTATATGCGTTGTCTGATAATCCACGATTATTATTGTCGTAGTTTGTGTTAATAGCCTGTAATAGTTATATGGAACGAAAAGAGGCTTCATTAGTTAGTTATATCATTGAAAATGGTTCAATAAATGTAATTTATAAAATGATAATATGTCTTTATTAATTGAATTAATAATATAGGGTTCTTATATGAATGATATTATTTGCCAATTGGGTAATGATTTGCATTCTACAGATATAGACACTAAGATGAGTGCTGTACGAAATATCATTTTTGTATGCTTTTTTATAGCTATTATTTTTTTTATTGGAATGATTTCTGTAATAAAATTTGAGTATTTACACGTAACCTGTTTATTATGAGTATATTATTAGGGGTTATTCAGCAAATTAAATTTCCAAAATCAGTTGAAAGTGTATTTAATTGAATGTTTTAGTACTAAGTTTATATTTTATTTTATAAAGACAATTATATTTTTAGTGAAAAAAATAAATTTATGGAGATTTTAAAATTACAATATAATATGATTTATATAAAACAGAAATCATATGAATTTTGTGTGTAAAATTGCTAGAATTTATTATTTAAATGTTGTTATATGTAGTTGGGTACCTTTGGATTAGATACATCAATTGCTTCATTTTCTGTTATTGAATTAATTGGATCGACTGAATATTTACCAAAAGTATGTATTTAATTAGATTTTTATCAAATTTTCTACTTCATAACCATTAATTTTATGATATTATTGATAGAAAGTTGGCTATATGGCTGCAGGAGTTTGTTTAAAAGAAAACACAGAAGCACTTACTTTATGCGTGAATATGTTAAAGAAAGACATTTTCAATCAAAATCACTATATTGTAGCCAGTGTTTTATCATCAGTTTGTCATTTTATGAACCCCGATCTTGCTAGAAATATTTACAATGATATACATATACAGGTGGATCTTTTTTATATTATATTTTCAAGTTTTAAATTAGTGAGAAATAATTTCTAAAATTAATTATATTTTTAGGTATTATTTGTTAATAAGAATTAGTTGTTTAATATAACTTCATCTTTTACTCTTATAATAATTTAATTGCTCACCATTTTTACTAATTTATATATTAACATCTCTCTTTATAATATTTGATTATTTTTACAAATTAATAAATTTTATTATTTAATTTACCTTATTCTATTTACAAATACAACTAAAATATATTCATATTAATGTATGCTCTTTTAAAGAATGATATGTTTTATATAGTTAAACTCAACGATTTCACATATAAGAAAGCATGCAATAGTTACTATGTATAAGATTTATAAAAAGGTAATTTAATACATATAAAACATAAAAATAGTGAATAATTTTTTTAAATTCCAAGTTTCCCGAGTCCATTGTCCCTACTATAGAAAGATTGGTTGGATGTTTGGAGGATAAAAATTCTAGTATACATAGCTGTTATATACTTTAATATTATTTATTACATTAATATTGATTTTATATTACTTTACTAATGATAAACTTTTTTATAAATTGTTTCATTTTATTTTTATGGATTAAGGTGTTAGATTAGCTACAGCTAATGTACTTTTGGAACTGATATATGACTACCCTGGTGATTTTTTAATGTTAACTCGGCCACTTTTAAAAATATTAAACGATACAAATCCTTCAATTCCATCTTGGCTTATTATCAAAGCAATTCAAATTTTAAAAGAATTTAGCTTTGTTGATACTAAATTGAAAAAAACATTTGTACATATTTTAGTCAATTATCTTACCAAGTATGTTCAAATATATAGGATTTTTGTTTATTTGGTAATAGTTATTAATAAATATTTTTTTTTCTAATAGTAATAACATAACATTACCAATCATCATGGAAGTAATTGGTGCCTTATTAGACTGTAAATATTTGTAAAATATCATTTATTAATGTTTTAATTTTAGTATGCCCTGAAAATAATAAAATTGTTCAAGTATTTTTTTTTTAATTTTTAGTTTGACTCAATCGAATTTGTGAATAAACTATGAATATCTCTAAATTTTTAAATTTTAATAAAAAAATTTTATATCCAATATAAAAATTTGATTTTTATTGAAAATTTATAATGGAAACCATTTTTTTATAATGTAACTTTTTATTTTATATGTATTATAGATGTGTTGTGAAAAGTCTGTACATTTTTTTCAAAAGAATGATAATAATTGTAAAAATATGCTAAAAGTTTATCATGCTAACTATTTTTTTTTAAGTAAAATACTGTTCACTTGAACAATTGAATAAGATTGTTCAGCATAATCCTGAAGTAGTACTAAAGATAAGGTAGTTAACCATGAACTTATCAAATCACTCTATACTTGAGCTATTTTAGTTCCCAATTACAGCAATTACTTCACGTTGGTGATATAAGCATCCAAACCAGAGTGGTATCGGTTTTGCTGAATCTTGTATATTTTTCACATCTTTTATTTGTATATTAGTATTTCATTGTAATAGAGTACTTATTATATGTTAAAAGAACAGATTTTAATGTTCAAATATAAAATTTAGCTTTAATTTTTAAAATATCTTATTTTATTATACTAATTATAGTTATTTTAATTTTTAGGATTGACTTTAAAAAAAGTACCAGATTTGCTTTTTATTGTTTCATATTAATTTATTTAAAATGATATATAAAGTTTATAAAGAATTAAGTTTCAAATTTTATATCAATTAATTATGAATTTTGTGGAGTTTATTTGAAATTTTATAAATGGCATAATTTTATTTAGTCTATATTATTATTAATGATTTATATAATATAATAATAATTTTTAGCTTAGTAAAGATTCATTTGATAGAATTATGAACTTTCTCTGTGGTTTTATCAAAAAATTTTCGTGTGATAATTCTCAATCAAAAAAGCGTGAGAAACTCTTTACAAAACTTTATGCTAATTCCTATCAATTAAGGATTTGTTGAATTTCTTATACAAAGATGTATTGAAGTATGCTCTAGAAACAATTTTGCACTTGTAAATAGTCTTGAGTGGTATGTAATAAAATATTATCAAATTTTTCTAAAAATCATCTGATATGAACAAAATTAATAAATTGATTAATAGGTATGTTGATTTTTTGTTTGAAATTTCAAATTTGTGTATTAACAATCGTGCTACATCATCAGGAGAGCTTGTTTCGAATCAATTGATTGATTTGATGATTCGTGTAAAAGCTCTTAGGTCATATATCATACCACAAATGGCTAAATTTATTGCTAACATTGTGGACATTTTTGAAAACCATCCTCAACATGTTATCCATAAAAACCTGCATTCTGACTCCAATCATCATATTGTAAGTGTATGTGTGTTTTGTTGTGGAGAATACTTTGAGTAACTAAATTTAATATATTAACATTATTCAACTAATAAATATAACATAGATTTCTCGATAATCCTATCACATTCGTTGACATTATCATAAAGAAACAGTGTCTTGAATTTTCTGAAGATATTCAATACGCAATTGTAAATGCTGCTGGGAAAATTATTTTCAAGCTTCTTAATAGAGTTTTTTCTAATAGTTTAACTGTGGAAGAAGTATTGATTATATTTGACAATAAAAAACTACATTGCGAAATTATGCATATTTAGAGTGTAAAAGCAGAAGTTATTTCTTTTACTGAAAATATTTTTCTTCAAAAATATGCACAATATCTAAAAACGTCGTACGTTAGAATATTGGAGACTGTAAGTTCTTTGATACTTTAGACATTTGTTAAAAACAATCTTATTTCAATTGTGTAGGTAATGTGTTATAGCTCTCTACTGAAGTTTACATTGGAAAATTATAGACAAGGTTTTATTAATATTTCGCAACTGTTATTACAATATTTTTTAGGAAATAATCATTTTTCTGAGTTGGGTGAGTTTTTTAATCCAGAACTTCAATCTGTTGCTCCAAATGTCCAGAGAAAAATTCCTCTACCAAAAGGGTAATATTTATTTCGTAAAATAAATTTTGAGCTATATAGTAAATTACATATTAAAGCAGATTCTTTTTAAAATTCTATTTAATTTTTTTTAAATGTTAGCAAAACTTTTAATTCATTTTTACAATAAGTGTTTTTTTCAATTACTTTTTTCACTTTATTATGCATAATTTATAGTTTAAATTAAAAATGTTATTTCCATTAAAATAATAAACCTTATTAACTATACGCTAGCTATTATGATACTATATAAATATTAGCTCTATTTGTGATATACATGAAAATGGTAAAATATATATTAATTAAAAACTAATTTTTCTTAATATCTACAGCTTTTTTATCTATTTATGGTCTGTTATGTAAATCTATGAATTTCAGTCAAATTATGAGGCTAATGTAATTGTATTGAACTTTTTCTAAGTAATTTTGTATCACTATAGGCTTTAATGAATTAATTAAAGAGATATACAGCTTATATTTCATTCCTTTTTCCAGTGATTCTTGTTTTTAAAATTAGTTCAACAATTAATATCTGTATTGATTTATTTTGCATTTATAACATCCATTACATTCATTCTAAGCCATAATCACGATCAAATACACAGTTTTTATGTGATATTACTTTTAGATTGGATTTGGATAAATGGATAAACAAAAATGCTGATCCTCAAATTAAAAAAAAGAAAAACAAATCCATTGAAAAAAAGTAATATATTTTAATTTTTTAGTATTTGAACTATTAATAGAGCGATGAAAGATGTCACAACAGAAAAATTTAACACTGATCATAATTTAAAAAACAAAAGTGAACACATCCTAAACAACTTAAATCTATTTGGGATTGGTAAATAAATATAAATATTATCTTATTTATTATATTTTATAATTAAATAATCTAAATAATAACACACGTTTAGAACCGAAGAAAAAATATGAAACTAAAACTTATGAGATTACTCCTATTAACACTGGAGATGAGCATACTTGTGATCAACCTCTTTCTTCTTCTCAATTCAAAAGCAAAAAAAAGTTCACTCACAAATATGAGGTTGATATAATTTTGTTATTTTTTAATTAAAAAATGCTTTAGGCCGTTAAAGATGGTGATATTTGGATAAAAAATCAACTTTTGCTTACTAACAATACCATGAGAATTGTATATAAGTTTTTTGATTTGAGTTTTTAAACTATAACCACATTTAAAACTTATTATAGCGATATGCCATTTCAAGTAGCAAAAAAATACCAACACGTTTAATTGCCCACATAGAAATCAAGTAGATTATTTGACATTTTTATAAAATGTTTAATTTTTTTAAAAGAAACTTAACAAATGTTAAAATAGTTGATGCGAAATTGAATGAGAATGAAAAGTATTTAGATGCAGCGTTTGAATGTGCTTCTAAAGCTTTATTTTCTATTAAAGCAAGTATTTGATGTCTGTTATACATGTATTAATTTTTGATATAAGAATCTGCAGTAAAAAAAAGATTTTTTATAAACACTGAAAAATCATTACCGCCATTCTCTTGGGATATTGGTTTGAGCTATTGTGTAATTTCTTTTTTTATTATTATCTATCTATCTATCTATCAATACTTATTCATTAGATTACAGATTGTGACAATATGCCTGATGAACGACAATTATCAAATGCGCGTTTTCAAATTACATTACCATTGCATTTATTTTTCCAGATTGAACCTCACACTAATAACAGGTAATTTTTAAAATAATTAATTTATAAAAGTATTAAAATTTTAAATGTTTGTTTTAGAAATTTGTTTGATACGTTCATTAATAAAACAGAAAAAATATTTACTCGAGAAATAGAAACTATTATTACATCATCTTCTGAATTTAAAGAATGCTATAATGAATTTTTGTTACCCTTTTGTATGATATACTTAGCAAAATGAGTTAGATAAAATATTTTAAATTATTTTTTCTAGATATTGATGATAATAACTACTTGATTACATTTAATGAACCCTCTTTGATGTCAGCCATCAGATTATTGCATGTAACTACTATTCCTTTTAAATCATTGTGAATTTTTTATGTCATAAATTGTATAGAATGATAGAAAGATCTTAGTTAATATTAAGGCAACATCATCAGAACTTCTTAATTTGCTCGATCATTGGTTATGTCTCATCCATAGTGAATAGAAATTGGTGAATCGATTCATTTTATTTTTTTATTTTTCATAGTAGATCAAACTAAAATTAGTATAATATTATCATATTTTCATAAATCACGCACCAATTATACTATACTATTAGTTTTAAATCTAGATATTTTCTTTCATACTTATATAAAAGCAATCAAAAATATTTTTGATCGTTGTAAAACATTCGTTTATAGTAATTTGTAATGTGAATTTGCAAATATAGCTGGTAATCTTGCAATAAACAACACTTATTCTAGCCCAATTTTATTCAAAATCACTATTAATTGGAATTTATTTTGAAGAGTCGATTGTGGCTTATGAACGCAAAATGAAATAGTTTAATATGACTTTTGATTTCTTTCCAGTAAAGTTAAACTGATATTTTTCATTTCTGTTAGTAAAAAAAGTATTTTTCTTTGGACACTCATTAGTTTAATTGGCCAAGCACACTATTGAGTTATTTGTGGTTACTTATTGTTGATATTTTAATTCTGTTAGGAATTGGCTTCAGTCTTTACAGCCCGTGACTAGCTTATTTCTATAATTTATTAAATTATTGTCCCATAATGCTAAATTTGTAAATGAGTGATAGCATGTACAACTTTTAGAAGAAATCTACGTTTTATATATAAAATGATATTTTTATTTTCTAGATAACTCAACTCTTATACTTAAAAAATTATCTACTTTTGTGGTAAAACAGTAAAAAAACAATTATATTTTTGTATAGTGACCTATGTAGAGTTTAATCAAAGAAATTTACTGTAGTAAATCTTCAAAAAAGCACTCATATTTTACATTGCTAGCGTTATTTTTTAAATTTTTGGTTTGATATGTTTTACATTTAATTTTAGAGTAGAAATTTATGTAATTTTTGTGTTATATATCGATTAACTATTTCAAATTGAGATAAAATATGCCAATATGGTTTATATTAATTTTACACACCTATTACTAAATTAATAAATCATATTTTTTTTAATATCCAACAAAATCAAAGCTCTTTCTTAATTTAGCATGTGAATAGATACGTAATTTACATTTTTTTAATAGATATTAAAGAAACTGATTTGGTATTGATTCGCATGTTTAAGTTCAAAATAACATACTATATCTTAAAACAGGGTTCTTATTATAATTACATATTGTTAGAGTGTTAGATGGATATAAATATCATACCTGTTTATATTGTTTAAGGTGATTTGAAAAAATACAAAGAGTACTTTATGGTATAAAATTTAGTCTTTAAATTAAATTAGTTTGCTTAGAAATTTTATGGGCTGATTAAATAAAATACTTTCAAACATTTTTCAAATTTACTTCAAGAAATAAATCTCTACATGGAATTGCAGTAAGATAAAGTGACAAATGGCAAGATAATGATACTGGGGTATAGTAAAAAAACTATGAGTATCCATAAAATGGGAACAAGGAATTAGTTTATTTTGTAGATGAAAAAAATTACAATACAAATTTAAATTTACATGATACAGTTACAATTGATACCTGCTTACTATGACCAAAAAAGAATTTTAGAAATAGATAAAACCCTTTAAGGACTATTTTAAGAAAAACAATCAATTTTTTTAAATTAATTATTATAGAATTAAAAATGCATAGCTTGATGTTGCTACCTATTTGTAGTAGATAATAATTTCAATAATTTTAACGCTTGTACAAAGTTATAGATAACACACTTAAAGACACTCGTAGTGATTCGTGATAGTGGTAATTTTAGCACACAACTGTAATAATATTTTTTCAACTAAAGATAAATCCCATTATAATTTTAAACTGCGGATTTACTGAGAATATTTAATTAATCATACCATCACAATTAATATATCATTATAACTTAATTTTGTTTTAGGTAGCTTAACGGTACAACCACCAAATTTTCTTATATTTGACGACTATGGATAATTGTTATCCGAAAATAAACCGATTAAATAAGGCGCAAATTATGTACTACACTTTGGAAAGTAGATATTTAACATAAATCTTATTTTTTAGATCATTTATGTTTTTACCTATATATATTAGAAATAGTTAGATACATATTAAAGGCATATTAATTCTTTTTGACAGTATTTTTACCACAAATAACTAAGTAGCATGCGCACTGTGGTAATTAGTCTATAGTGTGTAGCTAGGATTTGGTTATTGATGAGGTCTGCTAAGAAAAAGCTTTATAATCAAACATCACAACTTAAAATTGGAAACTTTGTTATTGGTGAAACACTTGGAGTTGGATCATTTGGAAAAGTCAAAGGTATGGCCTACTTTTAAGTTAAATAATGACAAATCATGTGATATTTCAAAAAATCTATTATTTATTTGATTTATAGGCAAACCTTTGCTAGAATTCTTAATTTTATATGTTTTTAAACATCCAATCCTATTGTTATATATATACACAAATGAATATTTTTTATCTGTGTTCTGTATTATTAGTAAACTAGTATAAAATTGATGGGTAAAAAACATTGCTTATAATTTTGATATGATATTTAATATTAAGCAGTAATTTTTTTTTAAATTAAAAAAAAACTTATTAAATCTGTTTATACACAAAAAAGTAAGTATTATATTAAGTTTTAATCAATTAGTTTAAATAAAGCTAGAAATTTAAATTTATTTAGAATTATTATGGAGAAAATTAATAATTTTTAATTTTTTTAGCTGGATATCATATAGTCACCAATCATAGGGTTGCCATCAAAATATTGAACCGTGAAAAGATTAAAGGAATGAATGTTGTGGATAAAATTAGAAGAGAAATTGAATTTTTACGTCTGTTTAATCATCCACATATAATAAAACTGTAAGGTTACCTAGTCATTTATTCAATTATTATAATCTTACTTTTGAATTTAATAACTGAGTGTGTACGGGTATTTAATAAATTTTTTTTATAATTTGATAATGAAATATTTAATATTATTGAAATTGAATGAAATTAATCACATCAACAATAGCTACCAAGTAATAAGTACTCCTACAGATTTTTTTATGATAATGGAATTTGTAAATGGTGGTGAATTATTTGACTATATTGTAAAAAAAGGAAGAGTAATTTCTTTATGAGTACACAATTGCTATTTGCATATCAATTTGGTGCTTATATTTAGCTAACTGAATGTGAAGCTAGACGTTTTTTTCAACAAATTATTTCCGGTGTTGATTATTGCCATCGTTATAATGTTGTTCATCGAGATCTCAAACCAGAAAATTTATTATTAGATTCTTATAATAATGTAAAAATAGCTGACTTTGGTATAACTTTTCAAATATTTTTAAATAATATTAATATTCCAATAGGACTATCTAATATGATGAATGATGGTGAATTTTTAAGAACCAGTTGTGGTTCACCCAACTACGCTGCTCCTGAAGTTATAAGTGGAAGGTAAACATTTATATGTTCAAAATTAAGTGATACATTATTATAACAATTTTTAGATTGTACATTGGTCCAGAAGTTGATATTTGGAGTTGCGGTGTTATTTTTTATGCCTTACTTTGTGGTTTTGTATATTTTTAATTTATCACACATTTATAATTGTATGAAAAATTATTACAACTTGTTTTATCAAGCTTCCATTTGAAGATCCACATATACCTAGCCTTTTCAAAAAAATAAAATGTATTTTTTTTATAAAACCTTAAATTGTAGTTAACTTAAGAAAATATCTAATTGTAAATTTTTGATTCTGTAGACTGTTAGATTGATATTTAAAATATTATTAAGCTATAGTTAAAACTAAACAGTGAATAAAATGGTTTAAAAAATTATTTGCGGTTATTATTTTTGATAAATAATTTTTCCATATCTTCATATATATATTCTACACCGGTTTTTTATTCTATAACACTTTTATTTTTATATAATTAGCTATATTTTTCTTTAAATATTATTTAAAAATTATTATGTAACAATTTTATAGTTAACAAGTATTATTTGAACGTTGGATGTTATATATTGTTAATTATTATAGTTTTTTAATACATTAGATAACTTTTTTACTTTCAGTACACATGTGATATAAAAATTAACTATTTTAAATATTTCTATAGCTGGAAACTTTTATATACCTCCATATTTAAGTTCAGAAGTTGTTGATATACTAAAAGGGATGATTGAAGTTGAACCTAAAAAAAGATGGAATGTTGAAAAGTTAAGGTATGATTGAATGTTTTATTCACTAATTATATATTTTAATTTGATATATTAAATAATTAGAAGAAATGCTTGGTTTAAATGCAACTTAGATAATAGTTTATTTCCTACACATTTCGATATTACTGATAGTCTCAGTCATAGTATAATTAAAGAATTATCTGAGGTTATCTACCTATTGTACTTGTGTAGTAATATTTGAATTTATATCTTTTCATTAAGAAATTCAATGAACCAGAATCTGAAGTTAGAAAATCTCTTGAAAATCCAGATCCTATGGATCATCTTGTAATAGCTTATAAACTAATAAGAGACAATCATCTTAATTCTAAACTCTCCAGTAATAATAAAATATGCCTAACTTTTAAAAGCAAGAGTATTCAATCATTTTTCTAGCTATAGCAAGTAAAGTACGTGAAAAAAAACATGGAAAATCTAAAATGTCTGATATTGATGCGTATTGCCCAAAGACTTCTCCTCATAATCAAAGTCATGATGAACAATCATCATGTGATAAAAAGGATAATGATACTAATGATGATGATCATAATCTGATTTTTCCCACTAGAAATTATCGAATTTCACAGTTAAATACAAATAAATGGCACTTGGGTATTTTCTATTAATCTCAATAGTTATTTGTTGTTATAAAATATCTTATTCTTGCATTCCATGGTAGGTATTCGATCCTTTACTAAGCCCGCTACTATACTAAAAGAAATTTACCGCATTCTTCTTGCTCTAAATTTGGTAATAATTTCCAACGTTACTACATTTTTGTGTTTAAATGAATATTTAGTCATGGAAAGTTATTACAAATTTCCATCTTATCGTTAAATGTGAAAGAGCTTATCGTACAGTATTTATATTATTATTACTACTTTAATTCATTTATGCTAGACATAAAAAATTCATATATTTCTACTTTATTAGTGTAATGCCTTTCTTTATTATTATTATTTGATAATTTTTCCTACCAATAATATATTATGTAATATGTATTTGTTGAATTTTAATAATAAAGTATTCATTCATTTTTCAGTTTTTTGTATATTTCTCATTTATTCATAAAAATTAGTGTAAAAAATTATCACACACATATGATGGTAATAAATCTGCCAAATAATGCAATAAATTTATAATCAATTATATTTGGCTTTATTATATTGATTTATTTTATTTAGATTTAT
>JRUX01000254.1:0-11492 GCA_001407235.2 Kudoa iwatai | reverse complement strand
TTTTTTTAATTAAATAGTTTATTTTTTATATAAAATATTTTTATTATTTATTTTATCACATATTTTTTTTTAATTTTAATAAACAATTATTCAATCTTATATTATGAATTTATTTTAGAAACTAAAAAAATAATAGTTTTACTTGTTTTTAATTTCAAAAAGCTGTATTTTGTTTTAATTATATAGTAATTTATCAAATAAATGTAATACAACAATATAAATCATAATTTCTTTTGTGCGCAAGCGTGGAATAAAATTCTAAAATTTATAACAACGATATTTTCATTGAATGTAAGTTATTGTATGGTTATCTTAATTTTTTCAATTTATTTAGATTATATTGTTGAATAATTCTTAATTCATTTATAAATTTGATAAGAAAATGATAACTATTTGGTAGTAAATGTACTAAGATTGATAGTTATTCGTTAGTGACTTGTCCAATTCATCCTAATATTTCACATATAACAACATGAATATGTGATAGCTAAAACACTGTATATATAGCATTTATAAATACTTTCCAATTATTTTATTAAACTATGCTTTAATTGTTTATGATAAAATTTGAATGAATGAATTTTATTTTGTTCTATTAAGATAATATGTTAAAATATGATTTATTTAAGTTAATTTTTAATCAATTTCTTAACATTTACAAATTTTTTCTTAAGTTTGATTTAATTTTGTTAATAGAATCACGTGACCAGTATAATAGAGTACATTATTCTATATTAAAATAAAATAAAGATATTAATGTAATAGATTTTAAAATATATTTAGTAAAATTATAATAATATAGCATATATCATAGAATTATCATATGAATTGAAGCTTCTTTGATACACATACACATTCAAGTAATTGATTTGAAGTATAATGCAAATAGATGGGGATGATTTTAAATGATAATACTGTAAAATGAATAATAAAACTAATTTTAATATGATTGTACACCATTTGGTTTAAAATTATATAAAGTAGATTTCGTGCTTTTAAATTTAACCTATTCTAGTTTTGATTAGTAGAATAGGTGGAGTTAAACAATGAATTCACTCTAAATACTTAATTAAATTTGTACATTTATTTTAAGAATGATTTAAAAATATTTGAATTTAAATCACTATATTGAAAACTATAGTAAAGGCTTTTAAATAGATAATTTTTTGAAGTCAAAAATAGTTTGTTTAAATATTTCATTTGTATTGATTTAATAACCTATAACAATTACTAACCAAAATAATTTAATAAAAATTTGTTTGTTCTTATGTTTTCTAGTTAATATATTTTTTTAATGAAATATATATTTTTAAAATGGAATATTTACTTTATAAATTACCTTTAAATAAGAATAGAATATGTTTAAATTTAGTGGCCTTCTTTTTTAGTCAGATTAGCGCCAACACCGATGTATGCCGTAAATTTATTCATAATAGGTGTTATTAGGCATGCGCAAAGAATTTAATTGTCTGTTAAATTTTGGATTTGTTAAAAGATGATTATTTTGATTTTTCTTATCACACTAAAAAATATCAATAATAAAGTACTTAGATGAGGTAATTTATTTAGTCTATTCGATATATGTGTCATCATAATATTCTTGTGCATTGATATGTTTATCATTTAGATATAAATGATAGTAAATCTTTGTATTTTTTTTATAAATGATAGTTATATGAGTTCATAGTATGATTTTTAGAATTCTATATGGTTGTATCTAAGAAATAAATAACCATGCCATTGAATTATAAGGTATTTCATTTTCTATTTCTAAAATATAGTTATTTATGTTATAATTTTTAATAAAAAATAATAGCATTTATTAAAATAGTTATATTACATTAATATTGATTGCTTCTAATATAGTATACTCTATCAAACTATTAAGGTCTGTGGTATTGTTTAAAGTTAAATAGTGTAAAAGCTGCTACTTATATTGATGATACATTGGTAATATCATGATAGCATAGAATTAATTTAAATGTACATTAAATTGTGTTATTTAAAAAAAAACATATAGAATTAAAACAACTTATTTTAAATGTCTATAGTTATTAATTAAGTTTCATGATACATATATCCCAGATGATAACAATATAATTTACGTATTGATTGGAAACTTTTGTTGTTTTTTATTGACTACTTTAAAATGAATGATTCAATTGAGATAGGTAAAAAATAAAAATTTAACCTTTTAATGATCAATAATCTTGTTGATTATTAAAAGTAATCATAATTTTTTATAAAATACTACTACTAGTTTAGAATAAATAGTTACAGACTGGTTAAATAGTTGTCTCTTGATAAAAATATAATTTAAATAATATTTTAAGAGGTTTTTTTTACAAAGTTAAGCTAATAATTATTACAATTTTATTAATCAATAATTAAAAAAAACAAATGTTTAAATTACTACACATGAAAGTAAACAAAAATAACAAGCTATTGTCGGCATATTTTAGCATGACTTATTATAAGTTTTCAATTATCACAAAAAAAATAAGTCCATTTTTTGTATGTATATATTTTTTTTACATTAATTTTTTCTATATTGTGTAATATTAAAAAGATTGGATATGGTTGAAATATTATAATAGTATTCCTTGGAGACTAATAACAATGAGATAGCCGCATTTTAATCGAGCAGCTTTTTAAGTTACAATAGCGAACGACAACTAATTGATTCTTATGGGAAAGTTAGCATCCTACTTTTTATTCAATAATAGTCTAATAAAGTAGTAAATGTTGTTAATGGATGGATTGATTTTAGAATTAATTAATAGTTAAATAATTAACATAAATCTAATGGAAAAACAAGATCCACATATCAAGTATCAATTCAATAGAGCTCAATATGTACGTGAAAAGTTAAGGACCCTGAAATTAAAAGCCAATATCAACCAAGAATGTGATAGCTACATCAAAAAAAATAATGAAAAGTTTATTATTGATTATTATCCAGAAAAAAAATTATTATTAGAAAATAATTCAATAAATTATAATAGTGCGTTTTATCCAGTTGTTAATGATCCACTGTTACAACCTCAAATATATACTACTACTAACTGTTCATCTACTTATAGAGATAAACATGATAATGTGAGACTTATTTGTATCAAATAATTTATATATAAAAATAATGATTTAGGTTAATAATGAAATAAAACCCATTAATACTTATGATATTTGCAGCAATGAAAATGGTTCATTAAATGACTGTTGTTCTTTAGATAAATCAATATCTATATGTCATATGAGTATTTAAATTTATATCTAATTACTGAATAAAAAGCAGTTTATCATAAGTTTTTTTGTATATGCTTTAGTTAAACAAATCAAAATAACATTAAATTTATCCATTCATAATTATTTTTATATAAACTTAGATATTTTAAAAAAATTATTTCCAGAAAAGGTTATTATTAATAAATTGCAAAATATAAACATTGAAGATAATTGCTCAAACAGTTTATTAAATCATTCAAATTATGATTCGCTAAATGGAGAATTTAAAGAATTTGGTAATGATTTAAAAAAATATTATGTTTTTATATTTAAAAAAACCACTTATATTAGAATTTAATGCATTATCTTTTGATGAAAATTCGGCTACTCTAGTAGATAGATCCAAACCACCCATATCATCAGCAAATTTGCAGTTGGATCAAAAATTAAAATATAAATTTAATACAAAATATGAACTTGAATATGGTAATAAAGTTATGAGAAATCATTTGTCATCAAACCGACCATATACACTATATAATCCTACATTATTGCGATCAATCCATAGAAAATTATCAGAAATTGCACCAACATATGAAACAAATCAACTAAACTATGATAATTTTATTCATAGTAATACAAATATTATGCCCGATAATGTTGAAAATATTAATAATATACTATATTCCAAATTTGATGAATGTAATTTGAATATTATTATCTTTTTATTTGTAATTTTATATATAGCTATAATGCAAAATGAGATTCCCTATTCAACTACTGATAATGAAACTATTGTTACAATGGTAAGTTGTATTTTTCATACTATATACTAAGTAATAAGTTAGGAAGAATCATCACCACCACAAATAAAGTCTATTTTAAGGAAATCATCATTTAAATCAAATAAAAAATTGTCATTTTCAGTTGAGGTTCAATATATAGATGCAATAATCAATGGAGACCTTGAAACTATTCTTGAACTTTCTCCTTTAGTATCTATTGAAAAATTTTATAATCTAATAATATTAATCAACATCATATTTTAGATTTCTATTTTAAATATTAAAACTGTCAGAGATAAAACACCACTTCATTATGCTGTTGAATCAAAAAAATTTAATGTTGTTAAATATTTTGTCGATAAAGGTCTCGATGTAAATGCACAAGATATACGTGGAAGAACTCCTTTGCATATTGCTGCTTACAACAATGATTTAAATGTTATTGAGCTTCTTCTTTACAATGGTGCTTCACCATACATATTTTCAGATTTTTATGATGGATTTCCAAGCATGGTTATTAATGAATATCTACCAAATGCTGTAAGCTGTATTAACATATTCGAAGGTAATTTTATTTACTTAATATCACATGTCCTTTTTTTTTAATTCAACAACTATATAATAGATTTTTTATATATTTCGTTATTTGTTACTGCACTAAATAGATTATGTTAGTAGAAGCTACGTTACTATGTGAGGTGCAGTTAAACCTTTATAAAAAATAAGCACGTTTGTTACTAAAAATTATATATACATGTAATAAATAGATTTGAATGGAAATCTAGTAAAAATTAAGGAATTATACGTCAATTTAATATCAAAGAAAGATTTTATTTTATAGAACATAGTTGAATTTATTTAAAAGTTAACCAATAATTACTCTTATTTACTGATTATAAATTTATACAGCGTGATTTATAGCTTTTTTTTGTATGATAAGTGAAAAAACATATTTAATTATAACATTAGTTTTATCTAGAATACAACAACAATCTCGGTGTCATTAATGAAGGAATAGTTTATCCTATATGTGATTGGCCAGGTGATGTGGATGATGATTTACCTCTAAAAGAGATGAGCGCTATTGTTATCATAGAACGAAATCAATTGTTACTAGCACAAAAGTGGAAAGCTATTGATAAACATGCAAAAAAAGGATATATACCATGGCAAATCGTAACGGTACGCAATTTTACACTTAATTATAAATTATTATCAACTTAGCTATATCCAACAAGAAACCATAAAAGCAAATATTCAAAAAAAGACAATATTATGAATGAAATTTTTAAAAATAACAATACACACAGCTACCAAATGGAACATAACGAAAAATTTACTAATTGTAGCACCAGTTGTGAAGAATGATTTATTGTATATATGGTAGCAATCCATCGACAAGTAATACTATTTCTTTGATAACTTGTTAGATCTATACATATAAAACTATCAGAATTTTATACATATTCACATGAAAAAAAATAATTTGTATTAGAATGGACATATATTGTAAAGTTTTATATCTAGATAGTTACCCATTGATCATGTTTCCTTTAGCAGACCCACTTAACACCAAGTATGGTGTTTTAAGGGATTTTTGTTTTTCACTTATCACTTCATATACTTTTAATGCATTTTCAGTGTTATTCGATCCAATGCTGCTTATTGAATCAGCCTATTAAAATATAATGTATTTAACTTACAATGTCAATAGGAAACATTTATGATAGTTTTCATTAAAAATTTAGTCTACTTTAATAGTGCATGTTACAGGAATTAATTTTTTTGTATTTTATTTAATCATAAACCCAATATATTCAACCAATTAAATATATCAAACTAACAAAATATAGTCTACTGCCATCAATAAAAAAGATATATGTGCGCATTGCTAATGAATATTTATTTTAGATAAGGGAGAATAAAGAAAATATAGTCAAAAAAATGTTTAACTATGCTTTATCAAGTAGTCAAATAAATCACTACTTGTAGTATGATAAATATAACAAGATATTATGACTACTACTACTAGGTATTTATAACAGCTCAAGTAACCTTACTATACTAGAAAAAATAAGAAATCATATGTTTTAGATATAAAAAGTGTATTCATAGAATAATAGCAAAATTAGGTTATCTATACATGCAAGGAATGCCTATAGATTTTGTATTAAAAAGTTAAATAATAAACCTTTTTTAATGAAAGTGAGGTAGATAAGTGCACACAACCATTTCATATTAAAAAATAGTTTATTTTAGTCCTCGTTACATTGTGTATGGTTGATAATTTACAAAATACAAATAAAGCTTTATATTTATTACAAAAAAAAATATGGAAATAATCATACCATATTTTTTAGAGCTTTCTTTTTGCGCTTGTATTGTTTCAATTTTCCAGGTCGATTACCATGAAATTTGTGTGAAAGTACACGAAAAGCCTAATAATAGTTATATTATGTCATATAACAACCAAATAACGAAAATGGAAACTTTTAAAAAACAAAATAAAGTTATTTACTTCTTTTTCACTGAGTACATTGCCAAATTTATCAACATTTTCTAATTTTATTTCAGGATCATAGTTAATTTTTTCAGGAAAGCTAAAACGATTGTTTGAATCATATCTATCCGTTGCTGATCTAGGATAGTTACGGACACCCCTGTTATTAATTAATAGAAACTATAAACTTGAAAAAACAT
Organism: Kudoa iwatai; assembly: GCA_001407235.2. Lineage (NCBI taxonomy): Eukaryota > Metazoa > Cnidaria > Myxozoa > Multivalvulida > Kudoidae > Kudoa > Kudoa iwatai. The sequence continues at coordinate 4,782 of JRUX01000254.1, read as the reverse complement.
ATTACTTAGTCCTTTCTTCATCAACAACAGCAATAGTTTCAGGTAGATTTGATTTATAGGTCTTTAAAACTTTTTTATCTTCTTGAATATAACCTAATTTTTGTTATTTTAAAATATAAATTAGTAAATTTTAGATATAATTAACTATTACACAGATTAGTCTAATAATAAACTAAGTTTATGGTATATAAACATTTCAATAACTTATTTTAATGTAAATACGTTAATAATAATGATAGCAGTAGAAGACGCTATTAGTATGCAGTAGGATAAATAGCTATAAAAAAATTTAACAAAACGTTTTAAAAACCATGTGCTAACAGAAAATTTGTTCCTAAAAATAACCTAATATATTATGCTATACGAAAATTAGCAAAATATTTAATACATGTAATATTGTATAAATATTTAAAAAAAAAGTAAAAATTTGTTTATAAAAAATTAGAGAATAAATAATTTGTATTACCTTTTGACTTTGCAAATTCTAATGAAACGGCTATACCCTTCCCAAGATCACATTCTGATATAATTTGGTTGATTTTTCCTTCATTTGATGAAGTCGTATTATGAGATTTTTCTTTGGTAATATTTTGATTAGTTTCATCGGGATCAACTGAGTCATCAGAATCACTACCATAAAGCTTTTGTCGATTATCTAGGAAAAAATATTAAAATAGATTTTTGTTTGGTTGAAGTTACTATAAGCTTGTGATGTGGTTGTTCGTGTAGTATGTGAACGTACAAATTCTCTTATATCATCCATGACCAACATTTCTTCATTTTCTTCTTTCATTTCTATTTCATTAGTATCACTCTTAGTAATAACTTGTTCGTAGATCTAGAAATATAACAGAAACGATTATACAATAGATGATGTACTTTTTCACTAATATCTGGCATATTTGGCTGATATTTTTGAACTCTAGACCTACTTTTGGACAAAATTATCTCAAGTTCATTGTAAACTGGATCATCAATAACACTTTCATTTATATCATTTTTAGATACATCATCTTAATGTTATTTAATGTGTTATTGTTAGATGCAAATAAATTTACTACTGGTTGTATCTCTGACAGTTCGAATAAGTTTTCGTTTATGAAAATCAACAATTTCATCAACAGTAGTGTTATCCGTTTCTGATTTTATATCCATTGAAATTACTTTTGTTTTAAGCTTTTTTCGTTTTCTAGGTTTCATTTTAATCATTTCTTCATGAGTAAAATAGTCTTTTATAGCGGTAGGATGTTGATTGCTACTATTCAATGATATCTATCAAAAAATTTAAAATTTTATGATTAATAACTTAAATACAGCATGTGATCCATATTTTCGACTTAGTTGTTCTGATACAGAAACTGCTTGTCCATCAATGGATAACAATCCTTGAGTTCCAATTCTAGTTATTGGTACCTTTGATTTATCCAACTGTTCATTATATTTAGCTAATAGTCTATCATTATTAAATTCATTCTAAAAAAATATTATTATTATTATTAACCTACTATAGATATATATAATAAAATAACATCAATATTTTCTGAAAAATTGTCATTATTTAAATTTTCTTCATCATCCCCATACGGGTTATAAGTAGATTTGATATTTTTATTTCGTATATTAATTTTTGATTGACGAATCTCATTTAACTGTATATTTTCTAATATATCTTCTTCATCATCCAATACATCTAATCGTAATCCAAAAAAATAGCAATATATTGTTTAAAAGGCTATACTTGAATCTTTTAACACAAGAATTGTTTCTGTTTCATCATTGTTATCAAATTCAGAAAGTTTGTGAGCTATTGCAAGTCCATCAGTTGAAGGTTCTAGATTTTTACTACATATATTGATATCATCAGTTTTATTAGTAAAATGATAGTGTTTTTTAATATTAGTAGATGATTGTAATTTTCGCATTTTTTCAACCCATAAACTTGTATTACTAAGTTCAGAATCATCAACCTGCTCAGAAATATTTTTCACTTTTCTATATGTAATTTAGTAGCACGCACGTATATGGTTATATAACATTATACTTAAATTGCTGAATGTGCTGACGTTTTTCTTTTAAAACAGCTAATTTTTCACGTAATTTTTCTTGTGATTCAAGGCTACCAATATTAACTGCAGGTTCATGTACCCATTCCTTTTTATTTTCTTCATTTTCACCATCTTGTACACTATCCTTACTGTCAATTTCTAATGGTTTTAGACCCAATTTGGCTCTCAACTTACTTGAAATTATATACCATAAAAATATACCATAAAAATATAAATACTTTGTTTCATCTATACTCATTGAAAGCATAGCAGATCCACCAGTTGCTGCTACATTAATATTTTAATTATACATATATTTTTCAAATACCATTCAATTATTACTATCTTTTTCATTAGTATTATCAATATCTTCAAGGTCTTTATCATTCCATTCAGCAATTGAAGGTGCTATAACTCTAAAAAAAATTAAATTAATACTACATTTTTGAACTCACTTTTTGACATCCCTTGATTTGTTTCTCATTGCCGACATATCAACGATATTAACCGAAAATATAACATTATTGTTACAGGGATATTTTATAAATTGTAAATATTTTTTTTAATTAATTTGTATCATTCAATATTTATTTTAGAAACAATAAATAAATGAGTGTAGAAAATTGTAGTCAAGTAGAAATTAACTGTGAACCATTTGAGTTTATTATTACATACAATGCTGATAAAAAGAAATTAAAATCTATGGCATTGAATAAATTAAAAACAGATAAGATGGTTAAAATAACCGGAATGGGAACTATGATAAATTTTGTTGTTCAACTTGCTGAACAGATTAAACACTCACTGAAACAAGTTATTCTATTTGTGTGTATGTAATTTTAAGAGTTTGATGTATTTTTAGAGTAATTTTTTAAGTGAAACTAAACTTATTCAACAAAATTCAATATATGAAGCTGATAGTAGATTAAAAGATACTGAAAATGAATTGTTAAAAGAGGAAAAATGTAATAATCACTTTAAAAAGCGTAGAGGTAGGGTTCCCGCTATGACGATCACTTTAATTCTATCCTCAACATAATAAAAGACATAGCCATGAATATAAAATATTGTATAGAAGCGTATAATTATTTGTAAATAAAATGAAACTATAATTATATTGGTTTTTGTACTTTTTCATTGTATTTTATCAGTATCAATGCCACTTACTTATGTATTATTCATATAGAATAATATACTCCTACAGTTGTGTGTGATACACTTATTTTTTCAAATATATTAAAAGTAATAATTTTTTAAGTGTTTTTGGATACACATAAAATTTAATAAGAATTTTGGATTCATAATGTATGACTTGGATAAAGTTGACTTATTTTTTGTCTTGCTTTAAATAATTTAAATAAACTAATTAATTAAATTATGATATTCTAAATATTTTTTTTTCAATTAAATATGCATGAATAGCTTATTTTAAATAAATGATTCTAAGAGTTGATTATTTAACTCTAGTACGGATTTTTATTAATGTGTAAGCGTGCGCACTCACCAATTTTGTTACTACTTGCGCGTAAATCTGTCATTATACCATTTTTGAGCAGTATTGTATTTGTATTGTGTTTATATTGTTACTTTTTTTTATAAAATGGTTAAAAAAATGATATAATTTATGTTTAAAATTTTAAATAAGAGCTAAAGTAAAATTGTAGCATGATAAAAATGAAAGATGATGATTTTAATAGAAAAAACAAAAATAACAAATATGTTAGTTTTAGATTGAAAGAAAACTGAATTTTGATGTATCTTGTATGATTGACATAAAAATTGATTTGGTATCAGTAAATTGGTTATAAAATTCTTTTTTTGAATATTGGAAGTTTCCTAGTAAGATGTATACCTTGTTGAAGGGCTGTATCTGATATGGATGATAATGATCTGGATGTTTCTTTTTGATAAAGGCTAAGATTTTCATTATACCTTTTATCATCCATGGTAATATAATTTCTGGGTTCGCAAAGTTCCTGTAAAAAATAAATATGTATTATTCAAAAAATTATGTAATAAAATACTTTTGAAATGCTATGAAATTGAGCATAGCCACCTTGTAAAATATAAATTTCTGGATAATATAGCTTAGGATAACAATCCTTGTGAATATTTCTATCTTGGTTACGGAGAAATCGTGCCCTAATGAAAATAATAGTAAAATGTAGAACAATATAGTATCAATTACAATCTAGGACCACGTTTTGATGAAAATTCACAATGAAAAATAAGTATAGGTTTCTTTCCATTTTTATGAAATACTTTGGATGTTGCATTAGTAATAAAATAGGAGCACAAGTCTTCACATTTGTAAATATTGATAGCTCCTTTAATATGACCACCATTATATTCATACGGGTATCGACAGTCCACAATGATTATGTTGAATTTTGGATGATTATAGGTTTCAGTTGATATATTGTAACTTGAACGAACAAATGATGCAAGAGTTTTTGCAGTTATAGTAAGTAAGTCATTGTGATCTCCGTCTATAACTGGAAATTCACATTGCCTACTAAAATCACCAATAAATCGTCTATTTGAATACATATTATCAGTAGTATTTGGACTTGAAGGTGGAGTAATATTAGTAGTTGTAGATGATGCTGAGTTGTATAGTAATAGGTTGTTTTTATTCAAGGTTTTGTTTGAATCATCATAAGTATGTGATTTATTTTGATTCATAGGCAAAGGAAGCCAATGATTGTTGTTAATTTTTGATGTACTATTATTTTTA
>JRUX01000253.1:0-17747 GCA_001407235.2 Kudoa iwatai | reverse complement strand
TTATCTTTTTTTTTCATTAATTAATTAATAAGATGAGTTTACAACTACAAAACTACTTTAAGAAATGAATATTGATTTCACAGTACAAGGGTTATTTTATATATAAACATAATGCTACATTGTACATGGTAAAGGTTAATTGATAGCTTTTTTATGCATAAACATATTAATTATAATTATAAAAAAAAACAACTAATAAATAATTAGAGTTAAAATATAGCATATATGATCAGTACAGATAGGGATATGATAAAGCGCTTTTTTAAAGATTTCCGCTTTTTTATATTATATTTCTTTCATTTAATGTATCATTTACTTATATATATTTTTCTTATTAATATTATGACAACTTTAAAAGGTTTGTTACAGTGTGATGGCAATATCAAGCAGATCGTAGTAGTTAATATATAAAGAAAATTTTTCTCTTATCGATCCTTACTTTGGTTTTAAGCTATAACTTAAAAAAAACTTATGTATGTATATATCTATCTATAAGGATAATCAGACGATGGATGGATAATTCTAATGAATTTTCATAAACCTTACCAAGAAAACTCCGTACATGCTCAAACAGAAAATCCCTACTATGATATAGATTCTCCATCATATTATGTAATTGTTACACCTTCAATGGTAAATAAGTAGTTTAGTTGCTACATTATTGTAAATGCTGTATCCAATTCATTCAATGATATTCTAGTTTTACCTAGATACAATTAGAGTCTCATTCTACGGCATATACCTCCAAATATAAAAACTACATAAGCTATAATAAGGAAATTTACAAATACAGTAAGTATAAATTATTTCATTTAACAAAATTATTATATGAAAATGAATTAAAGAATTTAAATGTTACATACCTAAACATATAAAGAAAAAGTACAGAGTTATAAAAATATATTGGTTTTAATAGTTATTTTTTATGTGAAGATGGAGATGATGTCATTTTAGAGGTTAGTAGAGTACTAAAAAAGTCAGCCAATTCACCGGTGGTTTTTTCGGACACTCTCGGATTAGTAATAGTATCACCAACAGCAGTTGATAGATTTGATGTGTTCTTTTTATTGTTTATAAATGAATAACATATAGAATAACGAATACCGATACTGTATATAGTTGAGATGTTGTAGAATCTAGTTTTTCTAAAAGTTCAGCACGATTAGCTACCAAATGTTGATTCTACAAACATAAAATCGGTAACCAATATTATTTATAGTCACTAATGTTACTGAAAGTGATGAAGCATTATTTGATATTAATGGATCTTTTGACAGGTTTTTCTATTAAATAGTATTAAATTGGCTTTACATTAAGATATATGTAAATTTTCTATTGTAAAACCTCTAGTGTCTCGTAAAATAAATCATCATCCATAATGACTTTTAATGGAGATTTTGATATCTTTCCCTTTATAATTTTTTGCAAGTAGAAAAGTTTTTAAAAAATTTTACCTTTGCAAAAGGTACATTTAAGTAGGTATCCAGTGAGAAATCAGGACAAACAGATGTTATGGTTTCTTTGAGTAATTCAATTTTTTTTGTAGAGTCCCAACCAAGAGGTCTAAATTTTATGAATTCTTTCTAAATAAGAATTAAAAAAAAATGAAATCACATAAACAAGGATTCTCTGTCAGTAATGTTGACAATTTCTTCATATTTAAAGTTATACAACAATTTAGTGATATATCTGTACAAAAATTCATTATTTGCTTCATTTCTGCTACTAGTAAAGATTAATGCTGCTCCATCTAATTTATATGATAAAAAAATAATGAATTACTATTATAATTATGTGATAAGATTATATTAGAGAAAATAATTAAATAATATGTTAAGAATAATTTAATTAGGCTTATTTTTATCCAACTATACATAACAATAGCATTATGCTCAAGTATACTGAATAACCTATCAATTAACACGGAAAAATTGAAATTTTCACATGAATACATGGTTTGAATGACTAGATAATTAATGAATTGTTAAATATAAAATGTGTTACAGATTGATAAAAAATATTAACAATGTTATATAAATAACATATTTCACGTTCTCAAATCTTATATAACATACCTAACACAAAGTTTTATTTCATAATATCTTTTATGATAGTAATAATTGTAAATAGATAGAATAAAATACTAAAATAAGCCACTAGATAGATTACAATTTTGTATTGAAATTGTTTTTTAATGCGCATAATTATATTTAAAGCATGGAAATTACTAGATAAACAATATTTTCTTAAATGAACCTGTATCAGATCCTGAATATCACCATTAATTTTGTGATTTAGCTCCAAATAATTAAAATTATCAGTCTAATATATTAAACAAAATCAATTATTTTTAAACAGCAAAATGATTATTTAATATACCTTGGTGCCAACAACAACAACAGGAAAAATAGGATATCTATTATAATCTTGATTGTTTACACAATCACCAGTTAAGGTCTTGTCATGACTAGACATTTCACCTTTTAAAATGAAACGTTTATAGACTAAAATAAATTATAACCTTTTTAAAATAAATTAAATATATAAATACATTTTTCTTTCAATGCATACACATCATTTGGCGCCAGGTTCAATTGATCAATATATCGGTTTACTACATCAAACCATTTTTTTAAGCTTTCCAAACAAAACCATGGTTTTGACATATCAATACATATAACAAGAAGAAATTTTTCTTGCAATATATCTTCAGGATGAATAGCAAATTGTATCAAATTTTCAAATGCTAAATCCCCATCCAATATATAACAATTTAATATTCCATAACCTATTTAAAAAAAATTTATAAAAATGTACTACAAGTATATACTATCATGATTTTCTTCATTCTTATCATATATATCCAGTGGTATGTATTGTAGACCTGCTCCTTGTTTTGATGGTATCGGCATATGAGGAGATATACTTGACAAAAGTTGTGTTTTGCCAAACGATCTATTACCTTAAAATATGTAAAATTTTAAAACAGATTTACATTAAAATTTATAAAATCTCTATACCAACAATAAGCATAGTGCAACCGTCTATTCTGCTACTAGAATTGGATGCCGATGATACTTCATCTAGTATCTTAAGCCTTTTATTTAAAATAAATATAATTTCTTATTTATGAGTTAAAATACCATAAATTTTTTTCTAAAAATGGTTCTGGTAAATCACCAACACTAGTCGACATTTATACTTACCGTATTAACCCGAACAGTGAAATTCGGGTTGATTATTTTATCATTCTACAAACGATTACTATCCTATACTTGATAGCCTTTAAATATTTTAAATTTTTGTAATAAAGAAATAGTATTATAAGTTTTTTAATGATTAATGACAATATATACTGGCTTTTGGGTTTTTTGTATATAAAATTACATAATCAATTATATTTAACTGCTCCAGCTAAAATTTGTTATATTACTTGCCAATTTTATTTTTGTCATTATTATAAAATTAAACTATACAGGATTTTTATCGTATAAAAATTACTCCAATTTCTTTTGCATTAAATGTGTTAGTCAACTCTATAGATAAGCTTATCTTTAAATTAAGTAAATATAAAATTTTCATAATTAATTATCTGATAAAAAAATTAAAAAAAAATAATTTATAAATAGTGTGGAGTTGTATGCTTGATAAATATAAATTAATTATCGATATTTAAAATCACATCTTGTAAATAACCGATTAAAATAGAGTACTATAGGCTAGTGAGTATGTTTTTGTTTCTTTTTTTACACCATAAATCTCATTCAAATATCTAAGTTTACCAAGCCTTATTTAAATTGATATTTGAATTTAACGAAATTTAAACTTAATTTTGAGTTTCAATAAAAGCTATCTATAAAAGAGAAAACTTTTATTCACTAAATTTAGGCTACAGTTAAAAGCCATCTATAAACATATTAATTAATGTGATTGCATAGCGTTATATTAATTAATATTGTACTCCAAAGTACTCCATAACTCAATATAAAACTTTGAAATTATAATATATCACCTTTAAATCAAGGAATTATTACGTAACACCTCTATCTGTGACGAATCATTTTCAAGAAATAAATCAAACTTAACACGAACTTAGACGAATCGAAATCCGTAAGGCATAATTAAATTATTCTATCCTAATTCATGAAAATATTGTTAGTATTATTATAAAATAGCAATGGTACTATGATAACAATAAAATACATTATAAATACCATATTCCAAATTATGTTTTAATTATGCCACATTATCTCGAACTGTAACGGTACCAACTGGATATGTGAAGAGTAAACGTTGTTTATAAGTAGTTTAATCATTTATTCTAATTTTTGAATTTTATTTAATGTATGATTTGAATTGAAATTATTTTCATATTGATATTAGGTTGTGGCTAACTCAAAATAGTATTTAGTAAACATTTATTCTTAACTAACCATATATGTATAGAGTCTACAAAACCGATACTTATTCTGCCATAGCATTTGGTGACAAGGATGGAAATTAATAAAATTTAGCTATATTAATTGATATTTTATCAATTAGAAAAAATAAATAGAGCTATGGTCCTTGAGAGAATAGCTAGAGATTGTGTGTATGTTAATTATCGCTTAGCTGTACCTTTATAATTAAGTCTATTTATTGATCAAAATAAAGACTAAAAACACTTTATAGTATCATTTAAAGTTATACAAAAATTTATACATTCGCATTTAACGAAGCATACGAAACCTGAATTATTATGAAACAGCTATTTAATTGAAAATTGAGTAAAATGAGCCAGTAGGTAACTATTGTCATAGACATTTAAAATTTTCTAGAGTCTTAAAGTCAAATGTTAAACAAGTTGTTATTCTATTTTCGGTTACACTTAAGCATTAAGACTTGGTTAATGAAACTAAGAAACATACATGATATGCTGATATTAGTTGACATTATTTAAGCTTATAAGAAAAAGAAACGTAGGTAACATAAAATAACAGAAGCAATGTAATAATCTGTTTAATTATAGTGTCAAAAACCATACAAAAGATAATTAATTTTACTGTAAATTACCTAATAAATAAAAGGAAATGGTGCACTGAGAAAAATGTTGTCATTTAAAACAAAATAAAAATTACATATTGATTATTAATAAATCTAATTACTCTTGTTAAACTAATGTGTTTAGTGTATTATCGAAAATTAAATTAGTGATATTGATACATTTTAAATTATATCAATTTTGATTATTATGAAATTTAATCATGAATTGGTATGCTTCCTAAGAATCAATCAAAGATGGAATAACTATTAACACTTATCTGGAATTTTACCGACTCATTTTAATCATATGATTTATTTTATTATTGGAACTTTATCAAAGTATACATTATTTTAGTCTATGAATGCATAACCAGAAAAAATACACTGAAATTATTTAATATCAAGTTAAAAATTAGTTCTGCTGACATTTAGAAGATAATTTTGGCAGATAAAGTTGAGAAAGGTATGAAGAATTTGTTACGTTGTAATAGCAAAATTTTCGGCTATAAGATTCAAACTGTAGTTATTGCACATGATGTTATAATTGTAGATGCTGGAAATTTCGTGTACATGTAACAAATAAAGTAAGCTTTTGTATATAGAAATGAATAGTGTTAAAAAACAAGTTATTATAATAAAATTATACAGAATATTTAACAAGAGAAAACCACAAAAAATTACCTGTTATTTTTACAAAAAAAAAAGGAAATCTGATGATTATGAGTTTATATAGATATGAAATAATTAAATAGAAATTTTCAACAATTAAATTCAAATGATGTTGTAGAAATATTAAAAAATTGTGAAATAATTTTTATATAGGAATGTAAAAAAGGATGTTAGAAAATGGAACTGGGAGAATAGAGGAATGTGATAACAGATTTCTCCATGAACCAAGTACACTTTTGCTTGAATGTTAAGCTGTTTAGATTTGTAAATGTTACAACATTTTTCAACAATCTATTCATTCTATATTTCGTTATTACTTTCCAATGCTTTATTCTGTGTATTGAAATAATATAGTGATTGGATTTATTTCATAATAGAAATACATAAAGTATTTTAAATAGATTATTTATGCTGAATAAACAGAGTATTAAATTTAATGGAGAAAAGCGTAAGTTGGCATATAGAGTACAACATTTAAGTCATATAATTTTGTGAGAAAGCACGTCCTTATCTAGAAAAAAACAACATTCAACTTCTTGATATTCAACACCTAAAAAGCTTAGTTATTTCTTAGATTAGGTTGACCATTACCGTATTAATATTAAAAATTTTCAAATGTTACTATGCTATTATTAGATTTGGCAACGAAAAAAAATGTTTCACTCAAAAAGTTTACACTATGGTGCATTTAAAAATTTGAAACAGTCACAGATACACCTATCTAGAGCTATTTAGATTTTAAAGAATAGTTAATTATTACAACAAATAAATCGATAACAGCAGTTGGTGCTAATTTTAGTAAGAAAAAAAGTGGTCGTGCTGCAGCAGTATCATACTCAAGCAAAAAGTTAAGCATGTTAGAAAAGAAATACTGAATTTGTGAAAGAAAATTTTTACGATTATTTTGGTTAAAAAATATTCAAAAAATATTTTATTGGTAATAAATATTTATTTTTTATCAATCACCATCTCTTAACACACCTGAATAAGTTATAAGAATTTACATAATAGGTGGTAAATTTCATAGCCAGATTACGAGCGTTAAGTTATATTTTACTTGGCAGAATTCAGGTTGAAAATAAACGTCCAGCTAACGAAGTTCTTGCGTGTATATTTTACAAATAATTGCGGTCATGCTTAGAGACAATTGAAAACACTTCCTAATTAATGGTAAGGAATTAGAAATCTTTTGACAAGGGTGCCAAGTCTACATGAGAGTATATTTTAAATATACAGCATTAAAAATTGAAATAAAAAACAGTCGTCATGCTTTACACGAAGAGTTGGGCGGGGTAAGGAATATAGAGAAATAAAAAACTACCATTATTTTCGCTCTGGGGTGAGCACAAACTGTCAAAAGATGTGTAGGGACATCTTGCAGGAGCAATGGAAGAGGTGAAATGCTGGATGATATTTACTTGCGGCTGTAGCTCTAAGCTTTTGGAAAGTACAGATCTTATAGAACTGGTGAAGCTTGTTTACACGATGAAATAAATTTGGCAACGAGCTATCCTACCTGTGAGCAAAAGCCATAAAGGATGAGCAGTCGTTTGCTTAAATGAATGCAGGTTATTTAGTGAGTAAAAGTTACACATAATTTTAAAAGAACTAGTTTTCTATTAGTAAACCTGATCTTTATATATTGGTAACTAAGGATGATTATACTATACAATGTCTAACATGTTTGAGAGCACATACCTGTTAGGTAGTCTCGTGTAATAGTACTTAGTGGGGGTTTTTCCTGCTTAAAAAACTTATATGGCAGGATTACACTGATCGTTTATCACGTTATATGGTATAGATTGTGTTGCAAGTAATGGATATCAAGTTAGCTATAGAGTAGTATTGGAAAAAATGATAAAATTATATAGAAATGTTAAACAATTGGCTACTGTAATAGAATTAAGAATTATAACATAATTAACAAAAATTTATATAAATGATTAATAAAATTATTCAAATGTATGCTTCTATCGATGGTCTCTATATTTAAGTTTAGATCAATCTGATTTTTTTTGAAAACTTATCATTTTATTTTTTTGTTAGAATCTGAATATAAAATTAAAGAAAATGTCATAAGAAGCTATCTGTGCATAATTATAAAGAAATAATAAAAGGTAAATTTATCTAAATACCAATCATAGCCCGAGCACCATTTAAATTACTTCAAATTGTTCATATTAGGTCGCCTTATCATATGAGAATTTGTATGTATTCTGTGCGTTCTTGATATATTTTCGAGACTAAATTGGACAGAATATCTTTATGAAATAGTGTGTCCATGTGTCAATTCTTTTTTTGATAAAAATATTAATTATATAAGAGAAATGTAACATAATTTGTGCGGAAAATGAGACCACCAATACATTTATGTTACTAAAGAGATGTTACATACACGAAGGACTAATAAATCAACTACAACAGCATACTCCATTTTGAAGATAATAGTGTTGAACAATTTTTAAAGCTGTTTAAATGACGATAATGAAATTTGATAGCATAAATAAATGGGTTTAAATTTTTACCCAAAGTCTCTTTTCAATATAAAAATAATGTTTCTAGCTCAATTTATGCACTCTAATATTAATAATGTTCAACAAATTGCATAGCTTTCATTGTTATTATAATATACTACTTCTTTCATTACCATTCATTCCAAAATTAAAATATAGTTTAGATAAAAAATATTGCTAATATCAATATTCAAAACCTTCAAAAATATTGCAAAAGATTTTATAATCAGTAAATACTCCTATATTAGTGCCAAAATCAGAAATTGTGTATTGTCGAAATATTCATGGGAAATGATATGCAAGTCCATATAAATTACAAAAAGCCTTGGAGAGCTAATATACAAATTTATTGATAAAATGAAATAATTTATTGCCAATCCCAATAAAATAAACATTTATTTTAAAGATAATGATGAGTGAGGAAAATTAAGGATACGATTTAATATATGATAGCAATTGGTTAATATAAATTAAGATTTATACTATTATTAACATAATTAAAAATAATCAATCAAACTGAGTAACTTTTTGGTGCTAAAATTGATATGGGATAAAATTATAACATTTTTTAGGATTGATTGTTTTATTTTCTGGTTTTTCTAGCTAATACTTACAATATAACTTAAAATTAAAGACTAATACTTTAGTGTAGCATTATTTATTTACTATAAATAAATATATAAACAGAAATGTATGAATTAAGATAACATTTTAATTATATTAAAACTACAAATTTGTATTATTCAGAAATTTCTTCAAATGTACTCATAATTTTTTCTTTATACAGATCGTAGAGATGAAGCGTATCTATATTTACCTAGAAAAAAATCAAATAAGTGATTTAAACCTTCTTATAATTACTTCCATATGATCTGAAGCACATACAACGATTGGATTAGAGGTAACGCTTGATTCTGGTATTGTAGAATAGATAAGAGGATTCAATTCAAAACTGTTATCATTTAAAAAATTTTTGTAAAAAACATTAATATTTTGTATTATGTTGTATTTTTTAAAATATGACTGAATAGTATTGTTTTTTTCACTAGTTTGATGGTTAGAAGGTGCAATTTTTGGATATCGCTGACTAAAATGAGTTAAAAATACACATTTGCAGTTAATTAAACTAGCGACAACCAAAGCACCTTTAACTGTTCTAAAATATTTATTTTTAAGTTAGATAATATATTAAATCAAGTGATAGTGATCCTACGAATGGCATTTATATGCAGCTTCTTCTTCCATTGAATCATCAAATGTTGCTTCATGTATGAGATATTTAGCTCCATACCCTATTGTTTGTTTTTAAAACTACCAAAATTCATTTTTATATGAAAAATACCATATTTAATAATTGATGAACAAGGATAAGTATCACCAGTGTATACAATGGAGTAATCATCATTCTCCATATTTCTATGGATGACTTTAATAGTAATTCCAAATGATGGGATAGAATGTAATACAGGAAAAGGTTCAAGCTGAATAAATAAAGTAAAATATAATTTTACAACGTAATAAACAACGTATATATACACTATATGTGCTAATTTCAATTTGCGAGCCACAATCTATATATCTGTAATAATTTAAACAATTAATCACACAAGTATAGTTAGAAACTTGAAATAAATCTTTTCAATAGAATTAGAGTAGTATTGAAGCCATCTTTTAAGAGGAGTAGGACCAATTATAGTAACTGATTGCTAGAATTAAATCAAGAGATTATTTCTCAATTCTGATTATCTACAATTCACATTATCATTGTATTTGTTGTATGCTTTAATGAGACGAATTGTACCCTTAATTAAATTATTATTAATAATAAAATATCCCAAATATAAAACAATACAAGATGATGATCTGCATGCAAATGAGAAATATAAATAAATTGTAATGATTTTATAATATCAATAAAACTGCAAGATTCTCTATTGTTCATAGAAAAGTGTGACAAGAGTTGCGTTACTGTGCTCTCACCACAATCAAGAAGAAAGCATGATTCAACACTAAATATATATATCACTAATTTGATAATATATGACATAATTCATTTAAATATAAGCAAATTAATAGTTTTATTATTTTATTTAAGATATGATTATTTCAAAAATATATTACAAACCTTGTTCTAACTAATGTAGAAGAAACATTTCTATATTTGGAAGGTATAGATGCACCTGTTCCTAAAAATACAAATGTAGGAAAGGATTCATCATGTAACTTTAATTTTTTTCGTGGCATGTCCATATATTCATCAACCACTACATTGTTACAATCATTTTTCCATTCACCATTCATAATGTTTAAAGATGAAAATATTGATGGAAAATAAATGTTTTCAAACTTATTAAAATTTACTTTTTTCTATAAAATATATAATATATGTAAATCAGTACATTTTAAAAGGCTTTTTATATCTTACCTTATAGTAATCTAAATTGTGCTCATTATTGGTCGATATATATGGATAAAGTTGTGGTACAATAGATCGTAGCTTTAGATGTACCATTCTTTGGGCTTGAAATATAGGTATAGAGTTTTTATTGATTAATGTTGGATGAGCAAATATATTTTGTTGTATTTGGGTGTACTCTTTACTAAAAAAAAATAAACTTTGACAACAAAATTCCATCTAACATACATCTTATTAATGATTTTTAGGTAGGTTAAGCTGTTTAATATATTTGTTGATGATAAATGAAAAATATAAGGTTTATTTTTGGTTAAAATATTTAAAAACTCATCAAAATTAAATTTTTCAATTTCGATATTGTCTTGTAGTTTTAAAATATCAATAATAACAACTATAGGACCAGGTTTAGCTGTTTCCATAACTTGTTCAGGTAAAATCTAGTGTAACAAGTTATTAATTATAACTGAGATTAATAGTTTTATTCGTAAAAACCTCAATTTCATTATCCAATTTGATGGATTTTTGTTGTTGTAAGTCTTTGTAATAAATTTTTGGGATATTTAAATTAATAGCTTTTTCTATTAAAAACTTTCCTCGAATATCGCCAAATTTAAAAACATTTATACATATATCATTATATTCATCTTTATGTGAAGAAAAATATTAAAAAAACACAAAGAAATTGATTAGTACCTTGGTATGTGAAATTTTTAAAATCAAAAAGATCATCGTCAAGGTTAATGAGTTGATTATTACACTGGTCAATTGTATCATACTTTAGATATTCTTGATTTAAAAAGGGCTTTGCTGCAGAAATAAATTGATCAAACTCTTTTGGACTAACGATTTGAATTATTTTTCTATCCAAATAATTACATTATTTTCAGTCAAATTTTAATTTAGGATACATATCTTATATGATAATTAATTTTTATTTTCAAAATACACTAATTATTTCTTATATTATATTTAGAAAAAAATTAAGTGATGATTTATCTACTAAATAATACCATTTAACCACACGAATTGAAAACCTTTTGCATAATATATACAGTCTAAAATTCAATAAGCATAATAAAAATTTATATTGACTAATTTAAAAGACATAAAAAAATGATATTTTAAAAGTATATATATATTTAAGTGCCAATATAGATTGACATTTGGTTTCTATCATAACCTTATAAAATTTTAGAGAATATCACAATTTCATATATACTTAAATGTATTTTACTTTCCTATATCACGTAAGGTCATGGATAATCCAAGCAAACCACCAGTATATTCCCACAATAATCTTGGTATGAATATTCTTTCAAGTTTACCAAATTTTAGTTTATATTCAGTTAATATCCGTTGAATTCCCTCTCCACAATTTATAAGATATCTAAATGCATCTATTTAATATATAGCACATCGTCAATCAAAGTTCAAATGCTTTGTTAAACAAATAATCTAATTTCCATAAAATACTTATGTTAATAAAATAATTAATCATCAAACGACCTTTGACCATTTACAATCATAAGAAGAGAAGTCATAACATCATTATTTCCACAATTTAGCAATTTTATGTAGATTTCCGATCCTTTAGACAACATCTTCAATCCTACCATGTTTACCTTTCACGCATGCGCACAACACAGTTCCTTATGTGAATTGTATGTTTCTGTTGAGATGCATACCAAAGACTGTTTCATTTATTGTATTTTAACTAACTTATAATTAATATTTTTATTTTATATAAAATATGTATGTAATAATTTATTCAATAAAATATAAAGAATTATGAATCTTTATATCTTTAACAATTAATATTTACTTCTACAAGATTGCTTTCTATATATAATTTTCAAAGAAACTTACAAACATTTTTTATTTTTTTTACATTATTATAGTATTGCTTGATATTAGTTGACGTGTAATACTAAATTATATTTCATAAAGGTATTTATCGAAATGATAAATAAAAATTATTTTCTATGGCTAAAATTGAGAAAGGTTTTTTTTTAAATTATTTTTTGACAACAAATTTAAAATAATTGAGTGAATGCTTGATTATTTATTACAAGAATATAAAATATATGAAACAGATGAAAATAAATAATATTATTTATAGAGAATGAAATTAAAAGTTTTTATATAATTAATTTTTTTAAAATATAATATTTTCATCTTTATTAAAATTTACCTGTGAATTTGATGATACTAGTTATACTAAGTAAACCATTCATTCAATATGGTAGATTTTCTCATTTATGACAACATTCTACATATTTTACCAAGTTTTACACCTTTTCAACTATATTTTTATGTAAACAATTAAACTATACGCATTTTTATTTTTATAATTTACTAAAAAGGATTTTAAAAAAACTTAATAAGGTAGTATAATCCATAAGATGATCTTGTATAGCTATAAATTCTACATTATTGTTTGTTTATATCATTTAATAAATATTTAAAGAATTTACCTTAAATTTAGTTATATAATACTTTTTTCAGACTATGAAATACTCAGTTATTATTCACATAATAGTTATCTTAATATATTCTCCTTTTAGAGTTACATTTACCAAATTATATCACCTGGTTGTATTCAATCATAAATGTACAGCTAAAAACGGCATTATCCAAATCAAGTTATCTAAAATAGTAACAATTAATATGCATAGAGTGAAATGAATAAATTACTAGTATTAATGAATTAAGGTTTTTGCTTCTTATAGATTGAAATATGCTAATTCTAGTAATTCATTAACTTGATTATTAATATTTTTAAGGTTATTTTTTAAATAAAAAATGTACTTTTTGATAATTTTAATATTATTATAACTATTTTTGATAAATTCAATAGTTACTAAGTTTAATACAAATAGCTAATATAGCAGTAAAACAATATAGTTTATAGAAATATTACATTAAATCTAAATTTAATATATATATATCACAATAGAACTTCCCTAAAGAAAGACTCATGCTTTGATAAGTGTATTTCTATTAGTTAATAACATCCCAATGAAAATTTTTTAACTTTAGATTGTAACTATTTTAAATAATTAAACATAATGACATATCATGGAAAAACTATTAGTTTCATTTTAAAATTCAAAAGATAATATTTATTATAATTTTAAATATATTACCCATAAACTACTTTTAGTTAGGTTATAACAGATCTGTTCATGAGACGTCAAATGCTTTATCAGATTAATATCATTAAAAAAAGTCACATTAACAGATAAACTATTCAATTCAAGACTATAACAAATTTTGTTTTAGTTTATTTAAAATTAAATATAATATTACTAATTAAGCAGTTGTAAAGATATTTTTTTGATCTATAAAAGTATTAAATATGTATATTCTTTTATTTAAAATTACTTTATTATTGGTAACCGATAAATAATTAATTTAACTATCTAATATATCATCATATATTAAAAAAACACTTTTTTCTAAAAAAATTAAAAAAAAATAGAAAATAACTAAGCAATTTACTATAATGGTGAAATTTTAGTGCCAAAAATATATTGTAGAACTGGTGTGGTAACATAAAGCAGGTTATATTTTATTTTAGATATAGTAATAAAGAATAAAGGAAAATTTGTTTTTAATCAATATATAAATATCATCAGATTATTTCAAGAAAGTTACATGACTGAGATCATTTCCGAAAAATGACCAGCAAAAATAGATGTAATATACAGTAATAAGTTATTATATGTAATAATTAAGGTTTTTAAGCGTCTAAATGTCATATATCATATCATCATAGTTGTAATATCTGTGTACTAATAGAGGTACATTAATCCATTATATTAACATGAGTATGTTGCTAGAGATTTTTACTCTTTATATGATTAGATTGACGCCTATAAACTTTATAAGAGTTCAATACATAAATTAGGATAAGTTTGATTATTCACTGAAATATTACATCACTCTAATGCTAATTCTCAATGCAATTGTTCCTCTGATATCATACGTATCTGTCATTTAATATTAATAAACTATAATATTAATATTAAAAGTAATAACAATCATACGTCATTTTTCAAGCCATACTTTAATTTTTGTATGTTACGTTTTGAATCATCAATCAAATGCATAGATAATCCTAAATTTATCTAAAATTACATTAATATTAAAAAAGTTTAGTTTAGCATGATAAAAAACTTTTTATCTGTTTATAATTTATTTGGGATCATATATTCACGCAAAAGATTATCGTAAGTCCTCACATCGGTTGATTTGTAGTCGCGCATAATCTGTAATTAGCCTTTAATTAGTTGGAACTGGTTGTTACTACCCATCCATTTTATCTCTTTTTATTCACAAAGTATTTACATTTTAAACTATTTAAACTAATATTAAACCATAAAAATAAATTATTTTCTACTTTTAAAGTTGTTGTATACTGATTCTTTAATGTTGCCTAATTAATTAATTAATAAGTCCTATCTAATTTGTTATAATATACGGCAATTAATTTATTTTCTGTTAAAAAACATTTTAAAGTTAAAAAAGATAAATTATTTTTTCCACTATTAAATTTATTAATAATAATGATATCTAATTTTATTTTTTATTTATTTCAAGTAAATTTTTCCGATCATTCGTTGATAATTTTATTATTATTAGTCTTAATCATCTTTATTCAAACTCAATTGTGTAATGTATTTTAGAATTTTCCTGCTTATATCGTACTTTTAGTTTTTTTAAACTTAATAGTAATTAATGATCAAATCTTTATAATCATTTACCATAACAAATCTTTATTGTTAATGCATAATTACCATTGTTAATATTAAGTATAGTTTTTATGGTCACCATGACAACTATAAATAGATTATAATTATCATCCTAATTATGTAATAATAATACTTTCTAGACAAGAGATGTTTATTTATCGTAGGTAGCATTGCAAAAAAAGATTGTTCTTAAATGTTTATTTAAAAAAAATTATATTCTTATAATAACATTATAGTAATTATATATGTCTATATTTAATCCATTTCTTACTATATCTAGTATTTGTTGTGTAATTGGTTGTAGAAAGATATATGAAATACAAGAATGAGTGAAACAGATAATCTTTTATTGGAAATGAGGAATACAAAAGTAAATGATACTGCTAAACGACTGGGGGAACGTTATTCTGAGCTAACATCACAGTATGAGAAAAGTATGTCTTATATAAAATAATGTATGTGGATAAATTTTTTTTTAAAATGATTATTAATCATTTAAGATTCTATACGAGAAAGACCTATTACACAAAAAAAACAACATTTACCACCTTCAGTTAAGCAATTCTATAAGAATCAAAGGGTAATATCATATTGGTTTTTTTTAATTAGTTACACTACTATGAAAATATATAATTGATATTCATATTATTAAAATTGATATAGAAATTGATTCATTCATTTATGGAAGCTGAAAATTTGCTTAAAAATAATGAATTTTCACCAAATGATAGAAGTGCAAATAACATGGGCATAACAGACTTTGTCGATATTTTTTCTGATAAAACCAATTCTAAAAGTTTTAAAAACTCCCAAAAAAATGCTAGAATTGTAATAACTGTCTCATTTGCTCTCAATATTGTAAGATTTCTATAGACTTTGTTTAGAATCATATGTTAAGGATATGCCATTGATTTATTATTGACTAATTTTAGCTTAAAATTAAGATGCAGTTGATAATTTGTATTCTCTATAAAACTTATGTTTCACTTCATATTAAATAATAAATTATATAGGTATTTACATATTTATTAAGATATATAGTTGATTAAACCAATATATAGTATTGTGTGTTAATTAATATTTGAACGTATATTCTCTACATATTTTTGATAGATTTAGTTAAATGGTTGTAATAGCTTTTATTTACAGCTACTAATTATACTAGTTACATATCTTAAACATCATGTTGTAGGTACTTTTTGTTGCAAAAATCGTTGCAGCTGCTTTCACTAATTCGATATCAATCATATCCAGCACTATTGACAGTGGAATTGATATTATTTCATCATCAATCACCTTCTATGTTAACAAATCAATAAATAAAATAAATATTTATAAAAATCCTCAAGGTATCAAACTATTTTGTTATAATCATGTTTTTAAGTATAACATTTATTTACCATAATAGGAAAACGACGATTAGAACCAGTTGGTATACTTATCATTGCATGTATAATGTCTGTTGCTAGTTTTCAAGTGATAAGTGTATCAATTGAAAGAATGGTTACCCATGTAAACCTAGTTCCTAAACTTTCTTATACATCTATAGGAATTATAGTAGGTATTGTTTTTTAAAATATATATGTATTAGTTAAAATTTTCAGTGTTATTTTTATATATTATTTAACTAATAGCCACTATTGTTATCAAAGCTGGGCTCGCCTTTTTTTGCAGTAAATTCAGTACTCCTTCAACTAATGCTCTAATGACTGATCATTTGAATGATGTTATAACCAATTGTTTTTCTCTTGCTGGCTTTGCATTAAGTTATCTAATAATATTTTTCTACTGAAATCTTTGTTAACCATTTTGTATATCTAGGTACATACGTTTGGTCTTATGCTGATTCTTTATTCGCTCTTCTCTACAGTATCTACATATGCATAAGCTGGTATAGAATCGCTAAAGGTAAAATATATTATTTTTTTTCTCCATGATCTTTGTTCTTAATTTTTCTATTAGAAAATGTTAAATGTCTTACAGGAAAATCTGCTTCACCTAACGCCATTCAGCGATTAACTTGGATCTGTATGCATCATCACAGAGATATTATAGCCATTGATACTGTTAGAGCATATACGTTTGGAGTTAAATATCTTGTAGAAGTAATTTTTAATGATTTTTTTATTACTATGAATAATGTAATTGATATTATTAATTTTATTTTAAAAATAAACTCCTCTAATCATTTCGTTTTAATCAATATTTATAATTAAATATAAAATAGGTTGACTTGGTTTTACCTGAAACTATGCCACTTCGTGTAGCGCATGATATTGGAGAAACTCTTCAGCAAAAACTCGAAGCATTACCTGAAGTTGAACGAGCTTTTGTTCATCTAGACTATGAATCTACACACAGACCTGAAATTGA
>JRUX01000252.1:0-10513 GCA_001407235.2 Kudoa iwatai | reverse complement strand
ATAAACTAATAGTAGTATAGAACATATATTTTAAGATAAGCTATCTATAAAAATATTTTTAACAACTATTTGTTGATTCTATAGATTAGATGTTATTTATATGGTACTTTGATGTGGTTAATTCAAATTCAGTCATGTGACTACGTCATATCATTGGATTTTTCATTTGTCGCATTCATGTTAGTGTGTTACATATATAGGTACTTTTCTGTCATTCAACTAATATTAATAACAAAATTTTACAAATCAATTAGCTCTTTATATGGAATGTATAAGATTTTAAACTTTATATTAGTAACTGCTTGTTTGGTGAGTTAAAGTTAATAATGAGATACAATTGAATGTATCCAGCCATTTGATTTATGAAGTATTTTCAATATAAAAATTTCATAAATTATATATGAAAGAGTAAGAATTAAGTCGGAAAACTTTATAGTTATTTCATTATTAATAAAAAATTAATCTCTTAAGCTTTTATATCTAGGTTGAAAGTCAATTCCAATTAAAAGTTTAGTTGAAATTACTTTTTAACACATATTTCAGATTGATTAATTATTATTATATTAAAAGAAAAAATTTATTACAAAAAAAATGATTTTATTATCACACAGATAAATTAAAGGTAATAAATCTTATCGAATAAATACAAAACCTTTATGAATCTTTTAGACAGCATTGAGAATTAAATGATTTTGGATATATTATAAAATGTCTTTATAAATTGAATATATCTATCAATTTTTGTATTTAAAAAGTACATTTATAATAAAGTATAAAATAGAAAACATTCATCATGTCTATCATAGAGTCATAATACTATTGTTCTATTCATTCACAATCTCAATTACATTATAAATAGATTTTATAAAGTTTCGTCTTATTAATGAAAAAAAATATTTAACAATTTAAAGTTAATTTCATAATTTATAGGCACCATATTATTTTACATAGAAGCATAGACACCCAGAGCAAATGATGTATACTGTAGGACGCAAGCGCAAATAAAGTTAGATTATTGGTTTTA
The DNA here is from genome assembly GCA_001407235.2 of Kudoa iwatai. Classification (NCBI taxonomy): domain Eukaryota; kingdom Metazoa; phylum Cnidaria; class Myxozoa; order Multivalvulida; family Kudoidae; genus Kudoa; species Kudoa iwatai. The sequence goes on along the minus strand of JRUX01000252.1, from coordinate 9,489 downwards.
ATTGCTTTGTGCCTTTGACATCTAATTTAACTAAATGTATTATTTTACAAATGATGAAGTCCAATTAAGAAAATGTGTATATGAATGGAATAATGAAGATGTCAAAGAGTGGTTGATTCAACAGAATCTATTAGAATTTGTTGAACCATTGTGTGAAAATAGTGAGTGTATTGATGGTTTGACATTGGTTACATTAACAGAAAATGAATTAAAATATTTTTATGATAAACCTCTATCACTAAAGAAATTAAAACATTTATACTATAGAATCAACATACTCAAATTAATACATGAAAAAGAATGCACATCATTATTATGTAAAAAAGTAAAAACATATTTAACAACTGATAGCTATGTGGATAACAGTAGAAAATGGTCAATAAATGACGCTCACTATCAAGTGGATATGAATATTTTTGTATAATATATGAATAATTTTATGTACATAGTATGGTGATTATATGTCCAATCAAAATTTGATGAATTCAAGCTCAGCATCATTAGAAACATCTAGTACATATGATGGTTTAATTAATAGTGGTCATTTAGTGTGTGATAATGTATTAAAATGTACGAATAATAAATTTATTATGAATGATGATGACAATAGAAACTATATGATAGATAATAATTATTATAATGTCAATAAAAAAGTTTCAATTAGACACAGTATGCCTATTAATGTAAGAATATTATTTTGTATGCATTAAAAACTTTATATACATTTTCTAGACCAACAATATAATGAAATCAGATGAAGTATGGAAGTGTTTTATTAGTTTTATTTACTATCTCATTGGATGTTTTTGTTCATGTTTGACTATGGCATTTTCACACAATCGTGTTCCAGATATGACTCAATATCCTCCATTACCTGATATCATTCTTGATATATTGCCATTGATAACATGGGCATTTACTGCATGTGAATTGTTAATTATGACAATGATGACGATATTTTTTGTGATTGTTTTATTTCATAAGCATCGTTTGATCTTATTAAAAAGATTTTTTGCTATATGTGGTACTATATTTGGAATGCGAAGTGTTACATTGACAGTCACTACTCTCAGTGTACCGGGTAGACATTTGGAATGCAGGCCTGAAGTAATCATTTCTTGTTTTATAAATTTTACATTACTTATCATTAGGATTATACTGGCTTTGTGAAAATAATTAGTCGTGCTTTTGAGATTATGAGAGGTGGTGGCCTAAGTTTGAACGGTTTAAGAACATGTGGTGATTACATGTTCAGTGGTCATACTTCTTATGTTACCGTACTGCTTATGTTTATCACTGAATGTAAGAATAAATAAATATATACTTAAACTTAATTAAAAAAAATTAAATAAATTATTTAAATATAGTTACTATATTAAATTGTGTCCATCTCATCATTTTACAAAAAATACATTTAAATTATAACTTTAAAATCGTAATTTTTTTATTATTTTCATACGCAATATAACAAAAAGGTTAAATATAATATTTATCTAGTTTAATTCAATTTTATTCATTTAAAATAGATTACACATACAATTTTTACTGAAACACCATATTTATGTGATTGAATTAAAAATATTTATTTTCAACTTCTACGCAACGTTATAAAAAACTATTAACTATTTTATTCGAGATCAAATTAAAAATTAGGTTTAAATTTACTTCTACAAAACCAACAGATATTAGATTTAACCATAAAATATAGTTGAGCCAATATTATATAAGCCTATTTTATATTTTTTAATTTATTATAATTGAATTTTTGATGTTAAATATTAATTTCCATCAAATTATAAATTTTTTTTCTAGATTCATCATCCAAAATATACCTTTTACATAATGCTGTCTGTGTGATGTGGGGATTCGCGGTTTTTTTCGTACTAGCAGGTCATGAACATTACACTATTGATGTGGTATGTGCAATTTATATTGCTTCTCGTATATTCCATCACTATCATACACTAGCAACAGCAGTAAGTTTTAGCAGGCGTAAAGCTAAAATGTGGCACCCTATCTTCTACTACCTTGAATATCCATTTGATAATGCTCATATACACAATGAATTTGAAAATCCTATAAATATAGTTTATGGTGCAAAAAATTATCTAAAAAGTCTATACAATAGACATTTAAAAGTAAAATAAAGTATTTATTGTTAAAAATTGTTGTAATTTTTATGCCATTTTAACTGATAAAAAAGACACAAATAGATATTAATGTTTAGCGTTTTCCTTTTTCATCTACATAGGCACCAAGATGATATTGTACATAATCAGTGTATCGATATGTAGGATCTATTATATCCATTTTTTCAAGCTCTTTAAGTATTTTTTCTCGTGTACTTAAGTATTGCTGCTCTTCTTGTATAGCCAATTTTTGTTGTTTTGCTTGAAATGCTGCAGTATATCGTATCTTTTTGTATGCTTTTCTTTTTTTGTGCTTTTTCATTTTTCTTCGACGCAATAATATTATTGAACGAAGTGGTCCTCCAAAATTACTGTAAAGATGACGTATCGGCATATATTGAACTAAATTGTTAGCTCCTTGATGATTATTTCGTTTAAAATAAACATAAATTACATGAATATTTGAACAAGATAAATAAAAATACTAGTAACAGTGTAGTTTACCAACTGGGAAAGCAGTACAAACATAATACATTCAAATTAGAGCATGCGCAACATCTGAATCACTCACTCATTATTAGACATTGTGTGGTCATCGTAAATGTCTACAGCATAAATTAAAAAATCTATTTATAAAGCAATACATAATCAGTCTAATAATATAATAATTGAAAATATTTTTATTTTTTTTCGATCAAAATTTAAGTTTGTCGTATTTAAAAATTGTTCTAATTGAATATAAAAACTATCTGAATTCACATGAAATCATTTTATTTATTATTTAATTCCTCAAAAATTCTATATTAGATTTATCCAGTATTTTATAGTCAAAAAAGATTGCTTTATAGTCATTATAGGTGGATTCTAGTAACTATTGATTGTTAATACATTTTTGTGTGCAATTTAACTTGAAATATGATATAAAAAAGTTGTTAATAAACTGAGAAAATACTAAACCATACAGAAAATTTTATGGAGTATGAATGAGATATGCTTACCTATTATAAAGAGACCTCTCTTTTTAATAAATAGGTATAAATTTGTGATATTATAATATTTATAGTAAAAATAAAAAAATTTAAACTAGATTAAAAATACCTTTTAATATTAAAACATGATTAACTGACAAATATATAGAATCCTCAGTCAATGGGCTAGATTATTAACTGATGGTCATTTCAAATCTAATTAATATTCTTGAAAATTATTACAGAAAGATAAAATAAGGATAAAAATTACATAAAAATTAATGATAGTTAAATGCGGTAATAGATTAAAAAAATAATAGAAAAATTGTGACTTTTTAGCCTACAATAAAAGGTAATCTCATTATTAGTTTATTAAGACATTCAATAATATTCATGTAACTAACACTATGCGTTTGTTTAAATAAATTTTATATCATTTTAGTGTTAAAAATTTATTTCTTACATGTATATTATATATAAAATTAATAATAAGGTAGATATTGACATGATGATAGACTGTGTTCATAATTCATTAGTATTTATATAAGATTTATACAAATATTTTAAAATATGATGAATTGAATAATGATATGGTAGTTATAAGTAGGTAATTTTTTCTTAACTCATGTAATCTAGATAAATTAAACACTATTATTATTAACAAAAATGGTAGGATTTTCAGTAACATCAAATCGATTGCCATCTGGATGAACAGTTAAAACCTCTCTAGAATCTTTCAAGGCAATTTTCAAATAGCCATATTCATTGATACCCCTTATGATACCTTTTCTTTTTTGATGGAGCTTAGTAGTTGGATCAATTATTCGTGGATCAATCACATCTATTTCTTGACCACTATATATAATATTATTATTAACAACTACCCTATATATCATTTAACTCATTACAATTTTAAAAGATGTTTTAAGTAGATTTGTTCAAATCTAGTATGATAATATTCAGAATCAGAGTTATACATTTCTAAAAGTATTTCGAGACGATTAAGCATTCTTGCAAGTACTTCTTCTATTGTAAATGTATATTTTTTTAAAGGTATTTCCTTTTCTATGACTTGATTTAGTGAAAAAGTGGGTTGTTTATTAATTATATTTGCTCCAACACCTATGAACAAGTAAAAACCAATAAGTACACATTTTAAAAAATTTCATATAATGAATTTTATAAATTACTAAGTATAACATTCATATTTTCTCCTTGAAAAAAGTTATTAACTAAAATTCCTCCAATTTTAGCTATATCTTTATAGTAGATATCATTTGGCCATTTTATATAGATAGGTAGTTTCTAATTGGTACAGATTGTTATTATACCGATAGATAACAGTCAATAAATATATCTATTAAAAGATACCGAAAATCCTGGTGGTTCTTTGATTGCAAGTACAAATGCAAGTGATAATATGTGCTGAATGATTGAAGCATTTTTGTATAGAGGTGTATCATTTGGTATTTTGTAGGTTATACTTACAAGTAGACTACCAATTGGAGAAATCCACTGATTATTATTGCGACCAATACCAGCTGTTTGCTGTCTAGTAAGCACAGTTATTCCATATTGTTCTGGTTGGCATGAAATAAGATATGGACATCTAAACTCAATTTTACCCATCAAATCAAATACTTGTTAATCAATTTGATGTGTTTATTACTTATTGAAAATATCTAAAGTTGATGACATAACATCTGAATGAAGAAGAATACGACCAAATTTTAATGTTTTTAAATGGTCAGTAAAAGTTATGTAATTAAAATTGGATTTTTGTGAATATTCTGTAATGGGTGTTACAATAGCAAAATGTCCATTTGAACAATAATCTTTGGCTTTTTCATCACTTATTGCTGTATGTACAAAAGAATCTTTTTCAGAACTGCGTAAATAATTATCCAAAAAATTATAAAATGTAGCTACATTCTTAAATATAATGTTATATAAAAATATAAGATTATCAAAAATAAATGTGTACATTGAGTGATCCATACAAATAGATAGGTGACAATGAAATCAAAGTGTTATTGTTTTCAGCTATAGATGTAGTATCAGGTAATAATTTTATTTGAAATTTTAACAAAATATTTATAAGAAGATTTTCAGCTTCACATGATCCATCAAAATAATCAACTTGTGAGCATATTAAAGTACCACCTGATTCTAAATTCCAAAGATATATATCTTCCAAAATAGTAGGAGCTATTTCATTATTGTCTTAATATTGATATTATTATTATTAATACTTAGTCTTAATATTGATATTTACTTATAGATGATACCCATTTTGTACATTCATTCAAATTATCAATTGAATTATCTTTAGAAAATGGTCCCAATAATACATTACCTTTATAGTTTTTTAAAAATTCTTCAAATACTTGTTTATATTTGTCAAAATCAATCCAATCAATATTATATAATAATGCTAGGGCTGCTCCTTTGTGCCAAGGTTCCATAAGTAACGTATTCTCATCATATTTAACAGGATAGCATACATAACAATTTTTATTGATAAATTTATTTAAAATTGTTTTAAATTTTTTAAAATTATCATTATTTGTATGTTCTTTTAAAAATATTAGTATGTTTACACGCATTTTACTTTGTTTACAACTTGATCACGTGATCCAGATGTAAACGATAATAAATTTCAGGAAGATGTATTTTTTGAATATATATATATCATTATAGTATAAAAAATTTAAAAATAAATAAATTATTTAACTAGTTTTTATTCATATAAATATATATAGTAGAAATAGGTACTATTAGTTTATTACCTTACTATTCTTATTAGTTCATAATCATCTGTAATGTACATCTAAAGCATGTTAATATGATTATCTTAATTAGAAGAGTATTTATATAATTATTAGGAAAAAAATAAATGTATCTTTAAAATGTTATTCTAAAAATGTAGATAGAATCAAGTTATACCAATAAGTAGATTTTATATTTATAAGGTTATATTTAAAATAGATTAATAAGACTTTGAGAAAACCTATCTTATAATAATAATATAGAATATTATATTTAAATGGATTTTAATGAATAAAGTTCGTGGATATAAGTTAAAATATATTTGTTACATCTAGATGTATTTAAAATATTTTATATACTTATTTAAATTTAACTAATTTTATCAAAGATAAATAACAATTCCTTTGATAATCCATTAATATAAATTACTACTAATCATGACTGATTTATGATTGATTGTATTTAATCATATTACATGGTAATTTCCAAAGTAGCCTACCATACAAATGATCGAATTCATATTGAACAACCAATATCATAACAATAGAGAGTAAAAAAATCTTGTTTTTTTAATAAATTTATACCTTTTATAATCTAAAAATGTTACAAATAAGAGATATTCATCTATAGATGATATAAATTTGTAGTTAAATAATAAAAAAATAATAATAACATATTTTTAACATTTATTTACAAGTATTATTGTATTTATATGAGGTAATTTTTTGATTAAACCTTATTTGATCATATTGTCGTATTCCATGGATAATAAATTGGTCTTTAAGTTTACATGGTGGCATGTTAAAAGGATGAATTCTATTAACAATACCATATAAAATTCTAGGTTCATTTTGGGGATCAATATGACACAAGCTAGCTAATGTACCCATATAGGCATCTTCATTTCGAAATAGTTTTACATGATTAGATGCATTAAGTAGGCAAGGAATATGACTTTTTTTTATAAAATATCCACCACCTGAACAATATGGAGGATAAAATCTATAAGGATAGATACTTTTTGGAACATAGTTTCGATGAAACTTGTTTCTTATTACTGGCATATTAATTTGACTAAATATTGTGCATTATAAAGTAGAGATATTGAAACCTTATAAAAACCTACACAAATCCCATATAGTTTATAGATAAATTATGATTGTTGGTGATATAATTTATAATATTTTCCATATTAACAAAACAGTCATCATCTGTTTTAAGAATATATGTAGCATGATTGTAGATTTTAATTGCTTGACGTAATCCATATATAACTTTATGAGGAAGATTTACATAACTTTCATGAATATTATTAAAATATAAAATATCATTAAACATTTTCTTTTCAGTAACAACCATTTCATTAATATCACTACCATTTTTAGAAATATCTTTAGCAACTATAAAGTTCACTTTAAAAGGTAATTTTTGGTAGTAGTCTCTATTATGGAGTCTAAAATGGCTCCAAGTAGCTCGTATTCCGCATCTTAATTAATAACAATTATTTTATGATTTTTAATAGTTACATTCAAAAAAAACCTTTGTCTAATGTTAGTAGATTTTGAAAGCACTAATATAGACAATTTCACATTTTCATCTCCAACACTGTACAACAACTTATCTTTACCATATTGTAATTTCAATTGTATGCAATTATTATACCATTTTTTTTCATTTACAAATCTATAATAATGATGTTTTTTTGTATGTAACTTTTTTAATATTCGAAAATATGATGCAGGTTCTGTATCCAATACAGATATAATTGTAAAAACAAGCAACAACTCTATACATATTACCCAAATTAGTACAATTTCTGGATGTTTCAACTGAACTATTTTCATCTAATTTATTATTTTGAAGAAAAACTTCTCAATGTATAATAGTATTTTTTTTTCGATAAAGTCAATATGAAGGTTTTATCAAGGTCATTCAAATATTGAAAAATGTTACCACCTTTCCGTTGTTATTATTGTTTTCTTACAATATTAATGTAACTAAGTAACAAAGCGATTCTATAGAGATTTCAACATAAAATTTATAGTATTGAAAAATATAACAAAATGCGCAAGTGCAAATATTATTCTAATTATGGTAAATTTCCGACTTTACACGATCATATTTAACTCATATGTATAATTTTCAAGAAGAAAACTTCATATAATAAATTATGTAACTATCACAACTGAAAAAATTTTTAATAACATTTATAGGCACATTTAATAGACAAGATTAGAGATGTTGAAAGTTGTTGAGGTAAAATTTCATCTTTTTTTATAATAACTAAAACTATTTATACAAATAAAAAGTTTTGATCTATTTATGACAACCATCTAGTCAATATTTATATAAAACATTGAAAAATTTTAGGTTAAATTCAATTTTAATTATCAAATTTAGCTTGTTTTTTATTTACGATGTAAATTACAAGAAAATTATCTCCTTATTAGTAAAATCGTTTTAATTAATGAAATATATAAAAAATGAGGTAGAAAAATTGTTATATATCTATATTAATTAATAGATAAACTAATATGTACTTAAAGAATTGTTTATTTTATAAAATATATATTACATATATCAAACAATATTTATATCATATATTTCTTATATAGTAATGAAAAGATATTAATTTCGATATATTACAAGTCATGTTGACCGAAAAATCTAAAGAAATTATAAACAAAATTGTTATCAATTTTATTATTACTTTTTAACTATGGTAATAATAAGAAAAATTGAGTCCAATATTACATCTGTATCATTATTTATCTAGAAAAGTTTATAATAAATAAAACAATGCGTTAATTTAAATTATAAATACTTTTTTATCAAAATTTCTATAAAAATAATCCAAACACTTGACAAGAAGTCGCAATGTATCACAATTAACACCATTTAATGTAGTATTATCAACCATCACTAATAAAGCATAGAACCAACTACCCTACATACATCAAATTTAGCTATATTCAATAATATATCAACCAAGAGTGATACCTGTTCTAATGAATATCCAGATGTTTGTAAAAATCCTATATGATATTTTAATAGCTGGAAAATATCACTCTATAATAAATTATGTTACAAAAACATAAATAACCAACTATATAGTAACTTGTTTCATATGTCCTAACAATGATACATAGGGTGGAAAGTAGTTCTATTATTTAAAATTATGAAATATTATTACTAATAAAATACTTTATAATGGTGGAAACTAGTTGTTGAATTGTTGATGATTGATGTATTTGGACAAGTATCGAAACAAAAATGTATCCACTCTTTTTCATCTTTGATTTGTGAGGGCTAAACATTTGTTGTTACAATTAATTATATTGAATTGTATCCATCTACAATAAAATCAATATATCATAGTTACTGGAATACGATCCACATATGCAATTATATCAATATCTTTTATTTGCTTAAATATATCTACTTTCTATAGTACAATATATAAATACAAAATATATGTGTATTATGTATAAAATAACTTTTCTTGCTTCAACAAAAGTTTTTAACCACCTTTCTTGTTTAAAAATATCTGGGAATTTTTTAGATTCTTTATATGAAAGAATCTAATATATTAGATAGATATATTAAATATATTCTCTTTTTAA
>JRUX01000251.1:0-20118 GCA_001407235.2 Kudoa iwatai | reverse complement strand
ATTTCTAAAATAATAGCCATTCTTAGCAGCAATACTGAACAACCTTGCCATCACAAGTATCTAGAAGATTATTTGAATACGTGCGCGCGACTTATATACTTAAATTTTAAATAATGTATTTTTCATATATAAATATATTTATTAATAAAATAAAAATAATATTTTTTGCACATTTTTATAAAAATAACTAATAATAATAATAATAAAGAGGTTAAATATTAATCATTTGTAGAAGCGGTAAACCAAATCACATCCGAAAGTCGAAGTTGACACTGGGTTACTGTACCTGTCCTTGTAGTTATTGTATTCATTGCTAATGATGTTGAATTAGGATCAACACCATCTAAACAACCAATAATTTTATGTAATGTTTTGTGCAACTTAATATCGATGTTTTTCCCATTAACATGTTTTAAATATGTTAAATATCGCATTCTTGAATGATAACAATCCAACTTAGTCATAACTAGAGACTAGATTCTCTTGATAATCAAAATTCCTTTATGTAAATCTGCTATCACGTGCTATTATCACCAGCTAAGATATTTATCATTTTTAGATATTTTGATGATGATGATAATAATAGCTTCATTTAATTAAAAACAATATTCATTTTATCATTAAATATATTGTTAATCAATATATAACTCTAATAAACTATTATTATATTTAATATTATTAAATATAATGTAAAATGACATCATAGATATAAATTTCATATATTTATAATGATATAGCTAAAAAATAATGTATTTAGATAATCATATTCATAATTTTTGATATGAAATAGTAGATTTTATACTAAATATTCACATTTATGCTAAATAATACCCTTTATTTTAATGTATATTACATCAGTTCTTTAATAATAAAATATACTAAAATAAAAGCTTAGAATACTAGCCGTTAAAATATAATTTTACTATTTATTCTTTTACGGCGCATGCGCACACGAATGTACTAATTTTTGATAAATAAATCTAATTTCTTTAACTAATTCCAGTAGGTTTATATTAATAAACGAAAGTATATCATTTATGGGAAATATTGATATTTATATTCAATACATGAATAAAATTTTATAACTCTATGGAATTATGATACATCACATGGCAATTATTCGAACACGTTTACTGTATTAATGATGTATTTTGCATTAACATTAAATAACATAGTGACATACTTTATTAAATATGTGATAGAAATCAATTGTTTAATGCATGATAAAAATAATAAATTACAATTATTGAAGATGGAGTTAGTAATGATTTAAATATATACTATGACCTATAAATCAAGAGTCTTTGACAGCTCGAAAAAGTACGACCGTACACGAGATTCATTATAACTAAGATCGGATAACAACGTGTTATACATTTTATTATAAGCTATGAGGGTTTTTACAGATATTTTTTCAAGTATTATAATATAAAACAATTTTTTCCATAAATTAATTTAGAAGAAGAACTTTTTACTGATTGTTTTGAAGTTAATGATTATAATGATGTATTGTACAAAGTTAAAACTGATGTATATGATTAGTTTATTTTTTTTTATTTTCATATATATTTTTTTTATCAAATAGAGAATAACAAGATCTGATAATTTGGATCCATCACTTTTTGGTGCTAACACTGGTGATGCTGGAATTAGTGGAGAAAAAGGTGATGCTGATGATGATGGGGGTTTTGGTACTTATGGTGGTGAAAATGCTGTATCTGGATATGCCCTTGTACTTAATCATGATTTAAAAGAATTTGGTTTTAATAAAAGTGAATTTAAAACTACTCTCAGTGAATATCTTAAGAAAGTCTTGGCTTACTTGGAAGAAAAAAATCCTTCTAGGTATACATAAATGATTAATTTATATTTGATTTTTTTAAATTAATTAGGGCTAAGGAATTTAAAACTGGTGCTATGGCATTCTTTTCAAAAGAATTATTACCTAATTTTGATAAATATTCATTCTATACTAATTCTGAATATGATACTGCTTGTATGGTACCTTTTGCCATTGAAAGTGATGATGGTATGTCAGCAGAATTTTTCTTTTGGAAAGATGGTGTTACTAGTCAAAAATACTAGCTTTCAATTAATTAGTAATATTATGATAGTTAGTAGCTACTATTAAGTTTACACACTATTTTTTGCATCTATAACCCTAAATTTTGTATATAGTATATATGATAGTTGTGTATTTTGCTCAATACTGTGAGCTGTTTGAAAAATATCAAAAAGAAATATTTTATTTCTTCGAATGAATGTATGTAATTGATTTTAATTAAAAATCTTACTATTTAATTATTTGTGTAATTAAAAAAAATGCATTAAAACTACGTTTGGCATAATATTTTCATACTACTCTTATTATATAAAGAAAGACTCATTTAGAGGTATTTACAGGGAAAATTTATTAAAATTAAAATAAAAATTGCATATAAATTTGGAATTAGTTGATACTAATTTGTATAGAGTTTGTTTGTTAGTTATATTAATTTGCACTAGGTTTTTCTTCACGTCTAATAAATTTTATATTGCTCTGCTGGTGATGGAGAACACAAAATTGTACTTTAGCGCTTTTTTTTAATTTCATTTAAAAGTATCATTTAAAAAACTGTTCAGAAGATTGTTATATTAAAATATATTAATTAAATATATCCATTATCAAGTAAATGTTTACAAACATAAATCAACCGTTGACATTGACAAAAAATTTACATTCTCATAGTATATTATCATAAATTACATCGAATTTACAAATTAAAAGGTTGTTTCAACAACCATAGCACTTTGCTTGAAAATTAATTTTGATGTTGGTGACAGTATAGTCATATAGATAGCTGTATCATGATAAATGGTAATATGCATTGACGATTGTTGAATATGTTGTTGATGATTGAGTAGGAAATGAAACATTTTACGTGAATCAATTGTAATACCTTAATAAATTTAATATATTAAAAGTTTATTGATAAATTTTCTATTTAACTTGTTTCATTAGTAGATGAACATATAGAATTTTCAGTAATATCCCCACAAAGTGAAAGATAGGCCATCATATCATCTGATTTTGCTTTAATTTGTAACATATTAACATTATTTTTTAAAGAAAAATTCTATCATACAATTACATAATTGAACAGTGAAATAGAATCTAATTACAGCAAATGTAGAGATATTTCTAAGAGAATCCAATATTTGTTTCAACTTTTCGGGCTTACATATTTGAATAGTTAACTTGAAAGGATAAATTTTAAATAATAACGCTTATCAATAATTTAAACTTATACTTGATGGTTAGAATCAGGATAGCTAAGAATATAGTTATTCCATACCTTCATTGAGATAATGTGAGCAGGAACAAAATGTTCTACTGTTCTAATAATTCCACTTTTTTGATTATCACACTAAAAATCGAATATAAATTTAGTTATAGAATATACTAATGTTTCATACACAATAAAAATTATTAACTTACTAACATAATCTCAAAAATCAGCATTGGTAACTGTCTTTTTACTAATTTTAATTTGATTTGATTAGCACACACACAATTTTTCATTATTCCAGCAAATGTTGATGCGCTTACATCTAACAAAATATAGTTACGATCATCTTTTCCTTGTATTTTGTAAAAATTGCATAAGGATGACTATATTTCAATAATCAATACAAAAAAAATTATTAACAAAACTTTTTCAAATTCAAAATGAATAGATATTGTGCTTTTATGATTGTTGTCTTGTGTTATAAAAATAATTTTGGTGGGTGTAAACATTAGAATAGAAAATTTCCATAAAGGTGAGCATAAATCCGAGAGATGTTCTATTATTTAAATATAATAGATTTAAAAGTTTTAAATACTCGTAAATGTTTGTAGTGAATGAATGTCCAAAAATTTAGCAACAAACTTCATACCACCTCATTCATTAGCATGACTAATGCGCATGCGTACTTTACAATTTAATTTGACTAAAAAAAAGTAAGAATATGTAATTTTATTATAAAATTTTTTTTCATGATAATAAAATAACCATGAATACTAATAAAAATGAAATATTAAAAACTGTTCTGATTCATATTTAATAATTAATCTTCGGTCATTTTCGGTCTTACACGATTATTTTCCATTTGTAGAAGTGATATCTAATGAATTTTTTATAGAAGAAAAATGGATTATTTGTGGAAATTAGGAGCATTAACATCATCTGTTACGTTTCCATATACTATTGGAGACTTTATTACACATACAGATAGACAATTTGATGGTTGGACTCTTCAATCTGGTTTTGATAAAGTAATTTAAATTTGAAAATGCTGTTTAAAGTGTTAAAAATTTTTTTAGAAGACAAAAGATAATGTTTTAATACATAGATTTTGTGTTTCAAATAATACTAATGAAAATGTATCTTAGATTTCATAGAATCTTATACAAAATAGTACTGCATTATTTAGATTGAAATTGCACAAAAAAATATTGCCAATTGCAAAAAATTACATCATCCTTACATATTAAAATACAAATATTCTGAAGAAGTTATATTTTTTTGAAAATTATTATTAATTATGACTTGTTTAGGATTCAACATATATTACATTAGTCACTGAATACGCTGTACCACTTGAATTATATTTAGATAGTATTAAAGATGATGAATCATGGTATAAATATATAACTTATGGTTTACTTTGTGTTATGGTATATAGCTTAATAGTTGGATTGACTTGCAAGTGATATCTTATGTATGTTTATTAATTATAGGAAGGTTTGAGCTTTATACACCAACATGCCGGATTTCAGCATAATAAATTATCATTAAATTCTATATATGTTACAAATGAATTAGAGTGGAAAATATCAGGGTTTGGTTATACATCTAATATTGGAAATCAAAAATGCATAGAGCTTTACAATCAATATACGCTAAAAGATTGTTATTCTGCATGTATACCTTTTGAACATAAATTGTAATTAGTATTATATTTGATAACTACTTTCTCTCTATATACATATATACAAAGTTACTAATTATACTTTAATGTATGTGTCATAGGAGTGTCAAAATCAAAATTAACGACATAATTCTTAAAAACTTCTTAAAAATAGATTTTATTCTAGCTAGAATTATATGTATATTTTTTTAAAACTTTTATATAATATTAAAATTGATTATATTTTTCCTTTTACCATTTGATAAACAATTTTAGGTGTAAAAATGTGGATTTATGGTCTTTAGCTTGTATATCATACGTTTTGTATAATTGGAAAGAAAAACATGAATGGGGAAATAAATTAAATATTTTATTACTTAAATCATTAAAAAATGTATGTTAAATATATTTAATCGCTGTTTTTTTTTGTATTTTTATAAAGATCCCGGCGGAGTTTGCCAATAGCTTTAAAAAATTATTATCTTTTAGTGACTTTAATTTGGATGATATAATTATACATGAAAAACAGCCTCATGGATTATTTCATCATAAATGGATCCACTTTCGACAAAAGCTTCTATATATATATGTAATTTTATATGTATGCTTATTGTTACTATTAATTAATATTTTCACTTTAGTCATTCAATGATAATGAGCTAATAGATTTTTTTTCCGTATACAAACATGAAATAGATCATATTCCTCCAGAAATAGGAATATTTAAATTGTTTCCAATTATTTTAAATTTTTATAACTTTGGAAAGTTATTACACATTATACAGCCAATTATTATTTATATTGTTTCTAATTTTATAAAAAATATACCACCTGATAATGAAAAATATAAACTTGTTGATCACACCAATCTTAAGGAAATTATTTGCAATTTGTGGACTTCAACCGATAGACATACACGTCTCTGTCTACTCAAGACAGTATATCAATAGTTTATACTCTCTAGTGGTGGATACTATTTAAATTTTATTCATTCTAGGCTGAAAATTTGTTAAAGTATTTGAACGATAAAAATATTGTAGGGAAAAAGATTTTTACTAACTATAATAAGGGATTTATTGACAGTTGCTTAGAATTGAAAGTTGAATCAGCAAAATGTATTCCAATTTTTCTCGAACAATTACAACCTAAGGATATTAACACAAAATTTATTCCTTTCATATGCGGTATCTTTGAAAAAAGCCAAAATAAAGAATTTTCTATTCAGCTAATAGAATCATTTAAAAAAGTAGTACATTAAATGATCCAATATAAAAAATTAATTTATTTACATTAGGGATTAAAATATTTACCTTCAGATTCTATTCTCATTCTAATAAGCTCTATATCAAGTAGACTAACAGTGCTAGCCAAAAGGCCCACCCATTTTATACATGATATTTTAAATTTTTTTTCTTGTATTCACACCCATTTATCATGCAATGTGTTGGCAACTGTAGTTATTCCATCATTGTCTCAATTGTTAATTTGTTCAAATAAATCTGTGCGTAAAGATGCTGTAAATTTATGCAATACAATTATCGATTTTATAGTACAAAGTTCTGATAAATCGCCTCTTAATGATAATATTTATTATGATACTGATACATCATTAGAATATCCTCATCATATCAACCAATCAACCAACAATTCAGATATTAATATTTCAATTTCTAAACCCACAATTGAAAATAATCTACATAAAAAATCTTTTAAAGATGATGATTATGATATTTTAAATAAAAATTCCTCAAATGAAAAAGCATTTTTATCTACTAAAATTTCAAAAACTGTATGTAAAGTAACTTTTTTGATTATCAATTTTATGTATATCATTTTTTAAAGAATAATAGCGTTAAAAATGAAATATCTCAACAATACACTATACGAAACCATAATCAAACAACAGCAGTATCTGGTTGGGATATTGATGATTGGACTGATAATTGTTTAATAAAAAACAACAACATCGTATGATACTATATCTAAATGATTTATTATGATATCATGTTATTTAGTCCTTAAATATTACTGATAACAAGAAAAATAATGCCAATGTTCAAGATGATTCATGGGAAGATTGGTAATGTTGTTTATTTTTATTGACTTTCTTTTTTATGTAAAAATACATCTATATTATCCATTTTTAAATTATTCCTGTATTCTATTTGTTATGTTGTTATCTATGTTTAACATATTGATATCAATCACCATGAATTTGTTAACATTTATATTATGAGTATAATATGATACAATTCTAAACTATTGAGATACTTAGTATATTGTATTAAATATTTCTGGTCTCTATCAAACAGCATTTTCCAAGTATGTTCATTAAATGTTGTATCGACCCAAAACCATAACGCACCAAACTCAACTGTGGTTCATACTCGACAAATGCCGACTATTATTTTTCGCTTGTGCGGCAATTTTAATTAACTGCTTGCAAATAACATATAAACTATTACATTTTAGGCAGAAAATAGTTCTGCTATTTTTTACATTTAAATAACCAAAACTTGATTTTATTGAATCATTATACGATTAAAATTTTAATTAAATTGTCAGATATGTAAAACTATTTTAGTGCGCACGCACATTCCCTACGAGATGGTTTGTGGTTATTTGTGTGCGTGTACATTTTACAAATAATTTACGTATAATGGTAGATATGATGCAAAATATGAATTGAAAAGCATAAAATTGTGTAAGATAATAAGATGAATGTTACTTTATGATGAGGGATGTAAATTTCAAAACATTACAAAAGGTACATTATTTTTGTAATTATATTCATGTCATAAAAACTATATATGATACATTTTTTTAAATAAACACCAAGAATTTATAGTTTAGTATATAATTTAGTTTTTGAAGAAATAAGGATAAAATATTTCATTCAAAATTCATGACAATAAATTTAATCAAATTATTATACTAGTAATGATAATGATTACTAATAGGTAGATTTGTATAGAATGGTTTATATATATATATATATTAGATAAATAGATATAAAACAATCAATCTAAATTTATATAATTATTTCGAAAAACATACAAAATGTTGAATATTTAAATTGAAAAAGCTGTATTAAAAAGTTTTTTGGTGCTATTTTTTGAAGAATTTTATATAAATCACGCCTGCAAGGATAGCTAGCTCCAAGAAAATAATGAACATAAGCACCAATTTATTCCCCATTACCCTAATGGATAGAACAAATATAATAGTAGATATACAGTATAAAAAAGTATATTACTTGGTTTGTATTAAAAATATGATTCTTTTAGTTTTACTTAATGTTTCTTGTGTACCAGTTAACTATATAAAATAGAATAAAAAAGATGATAATATTTAGTTTTTAACAATATAAATAATATTACTCTATCCCTGGTGCGTGTTAATTGTTGATGTTGATGATCGAGATCACTAAAAATTTGAGTTCCAACTTGTTCTTAATAATTATTTTAATAAATATATCATATAAATGTTATATGAGATAATAATTAAAATAAATAACCTGTATCATTAGCTACTTTATTGGAACGTTCAATAGTAACAGTCACATCATTAAGGCGATTTAATTTTTCATATGATGCTAGACATTAAATTAAAAATTAATACTAAATTATGCTGTAAAATAACCATTTTTTAAATAATTTGAATGGGAATCATTTTGGAGATCATTTAATGGATTTGTAAATAACAATTTTCGTGTAGATGCAATAGAAGTTTCATTCTAAATATTAACAAATATATAATGAACAAATAATATGGTAATGTTACAATTGATGTTTGAAATCGCTCTAAATTACGTTCAAAATTTCTTATTCTTGAATTCATTTTTATACTATATCCACTAGGTGCTAATGCTGCATGGTCCTGTAGCATTCCAACCTATTGTATATATTGTTTTTATTAAATTAGAATTAGATTTTAATTAATAATACTAATGCATATGCTTCATCAATATCATTTTCTATTTCTCTAATTTCTTTCTTTTTTTTATCTTTGATTAATTCAATTAAATATATCTTTTATCTAAAATCATACCTCCATCAAGATAGGGTAATGATCCTCTCAATCGCTCTCCTATAGATTCAACAAGTAACTTTAATTCTCGTTCTATCTCTTCAAATTTTTCCATTAATGTTTATTCTAAGTAGTAGATTTTAATCCCGTTGAATGAAAAGGTCGGCTTAATTAAATTTGTCGAACCTCAACGATAAGTAAACGACAAATATATTGATGATATTTTTGTGTTTAATAATTATTTAAAAATAAATTATTTATATTATAAAAAAAAATGCAAATTTATTTAAATATAATTTGTGATTTAAATTAATTTATTTTATATTTAAGTTTTTATTGAATATTTTTATAAAATGCTATGGTATTATAATTTCTTCATAAAATAATGTATTTCCAAATATAAAAATTAAATTTATTAACAAACAAATTAATTCTAATATAGATATTATTATTTAATAAAAAAATTACATTTTTATTGAATATTTTGGATAATTTAAATGTCATATGATTATGAGCTTTTGCTGTTTATTGTCCCATACTGAAATCTTAGAAGCTATGATTACAAATGTTATTAGTATTATGTAATAGATATAAGTATATTTAATATTAAATCATGTAATTAAAATGATTTGAATTACATCCTATAAAATGATTATAAAATAATAAGTATTACGGATCCATTTTAAATTTTAATATTTTATTGATAGACTAATAATGGAATTGTATATAAATTTAATATAATTAAATAGATTAAAAATTATATTATCATTATATATATATATGTTTTAATTTAAATAAAATAAAACAATCATTTTAGAAATAGAATAATAAAAATATTACATTCAAAAAATCATTATAGTATTTTATTAATTATATTCTAATATTAAAATATGAATTTTTTTTGACATTTTATTAAATTTATATACAAATTTTATTATAGACTAAGCGTTGGATTGATTAATTCGTAGTTTGATGGGATAAATTATGTCTAAGAATATCGAGAGTAGATCCTTTTATGTGATTGTTACAAAAAGAGCAAAAAATTGTCTTAATGTTTGTTTGGTTATGTTTCTCAATAATTTCATCATGTTTTTGGGTAATAGTATTGGTTTTGTGACAATTTTTAATATGCCTATTTCTCTCTTCATCTGTACATATAAGATGATCATCACAATTTTCACAATAAAAATGCCTATAAATATAATTAGTTTATTTTGACTTATCGTTGTAGTTTAATATTAACTTTTTTAAATAATCCCCATCATGATTTGATTCATTAGGTTTTAATGAACCATAAACTAAATAGTTTGTAACATTATATCCACCTTTAAATGGATTTTTTTCCCAATTAGATATTGATTCAATTTTTGACACTTTATGATGGATATCAGGTTGAATATAGCTAGTTTCAGCTTAATAATAATAATGATTTAATTTTAATAATATGGCATATTACACATACTACTACTTATAACTTATGATACAGCAGTAAATTACATTAAATATGTATAAAATTAATTTTTTTAGATAAATTGATAAAAATATACAAAATAATTACATTTTTTTGCACCAAAATACAATTTATTTCGATCACCCATCAATATATATTTCATTGAATACTCTATATGGTTTTTAAAATAATCACATAACCTTTTAATTGTATTTTTCTTTTTTGAAATGTATTCTGCTATTTTTTGATCATCCAAATTGTCATTAAGTAAGAATTGTTGTTTAATTTCATCTAAATATGTTCTCAATTTAACTGATTCTATTACAAAATCAATAGCTTTACTACAACTCTAAATATATGATAATTTACTCTATATTTCAATATTACTAAAATAAATTACAACAAATGTAAATTCTAGCCAATCATCGATTACAATTCGAGAAAAAGAAGTATCTGTATCAATGGATAATGCAACCAATAGTAACATATGAAGTGCAGGCATATGATAACAATCAATCAAATAATGTTTTGTTGTTTCTAATAATGAACCATAAAATATTACAAATGGAAAGTTAATATTATTGGCTTTAACAAGTGTTAAATGATTTAGAATAGATGGTTTATAGGAATAACAACTTGTGGGATGAATTGAAACAAATTGTTTATTTTTTATATGAAAAAAAGCTTCAGAATCACGACGATGGCAATTTATTTCATCAGCTATAGCTATATGAGGATAAAGTCCACAACTAATTGCATATTTTATTAAAAATAAATCATCTGATGTGAATTGATCATAACAGCAATCAGAGACTGAATTTCCACTTCCTAATAATTGAAATTCAATTTCTTTTATAGTATGCCATCCTGAATCATATAAACTCGTTTCATTTAATTCGTTATCTTCTTCCAAGTTAAGAAATTTACGTTTTCTTGGCTCTTCGTTCAATAGTTGCAGTTTTTTTGATTCAAGTTGATTTTTTTGATATTTAGTTAATTGTGATGACTTTTTATTGTTTATTAAATTTCTACTGTAACTTGTTAAAGAAAAATTTGAAGAAATTATATTGTCAAATTGATTGCACAATTGTACAACTTCAAAAAATCTACGCTCAACTACTGCATGACTACTACACCATTTTCTTGTATTGATTTTATGGGAACGTTTTAATTTTAACCAATCTGAAAATATATGACAAAATACAAAGCCATCTCCATGAGTATTATTAAAATATTTGTTTAAATTGTATGAATTTTCAGGATCAAAATATGATCCATTTAAATGACTACGAAATGGACTACCAATAGTAGATGCTGCTGCAATTAACAGCGTTGGACCAATCTATATAATATGTATTATTAATAAAATGAATTTTTACAAATTCATCTATGGCACACTACTATAATGAATGTTATATATGAAATATACATGATTAATAAGACAACCATGAAGTAGTATTATTCCAACTGATGGATCTAATGGTAGTGAAGCAAGAAATACTCCTAATGGTGTTATATTGCCATTAATAGTGAGAGCATTTTTTTGAACCAGTTGATTATGAGCTGATTGAATAGAATGTGTTGATGGTGGCTCAATAAAATCAAATTTATACATATCAATATATCCAATACTAGTAAGGTTTAAAATGACACTATATAATGCTACACGTTGTATTTCAGGCTTGGAAAACTTTTCCATTGCATTATAATCATCATTAGTGTACAGTCTATAACATATTCCAGGACCTGTACGACCTTTTATATAATCAACTATATTATTATTCCTTATATAAATCTATTGATATACCAGCACGTCCTTTACGTTGTTCTGCATTTGCTTGACTTATCCAATACTCTTGTAAACGATTCATTTTGTATGTTGTATCATAATTCATTTGTTTCATCTATATCATTAAAAAAAAATTAACTTATAATGCAAATTCGTATTATTTTAATTTCTAAATAAATATACTTTTCCTGAATCTACAACAAATCTAATACCATCAATAGTAACAGATGTTTCAGCAATGTTTGTAGATATAACAGCTTTTCTTATACCATTTGGTGCATAATCAAAAACTTTATCTTGTTCTTCAACAGTAAGTCCACTATGAAGTGGTAAAATTATCCAATCATTATTTACTGAAGCATATTTTCTAGCAGCATCAACAACAGTATTTATCTCTTTTACACCACTTAAAAATATTAAAAGATCTCCTCTTTCACTTTTTGGATACTAAATTATGTATTTAATTAATATAATCTCATAATTTCAACATTTTTCACATAACTAATATAAAATGAAATGTTTTATAAAAAATAGAACCTAATAAAATGCACTAATTTTCTTAATTTTTATAATAAAAACATTACAATCAGTATTTAACTTTATAAAATAACCTAATTATATTCATCACAATGATGATATTAAAAATTAAATAGCAGCATGAACAACCTCATTATCGATATGTTTCATTATTCTTATGTATGGTTGAGGATCAAATTTATCACTATTTTTATGGTTTGTTGTATCATATGATTTCTAAATAAACAATAGTACAACATTAATCACATTAAGAATTTACATAAGTAAATTGAGGGCAATATTTTAATTCAATAGGAAAAAGTCTTCCCGGAACCTAAATTTTTTATCAATATAAAATGAAATGTCAATAGAAAATTACTTCTATAATAGGAACTGTATTGTTGAAATAATTTGCAAAAAGACTTAACATATTTTATTAAATAAATGAAATATTATTTAAAAAACATACGAAATATTAACAGTTGCTGACATTAGTATTACTTTAATATCGATACGTTTTTGAGTCAAATTTTTAATAACACCCAAAAGAATATCAGTGTTTGTATTACGTTCATGTATTTCATCCATAATAATAACACTATATTTTGAGAGTAAAGAATCCATCTGTAATTGTCTCAATAATAATCCTTTTTAAACATTAAAAAAATGATATAAAATAAAAAAGTAACCTTCTGTAAGAAATGTCACTTTAGTTGATTGAATATCAACATTAGTATCAAATCTGACCTAAATTTATTAATTAATGACCATATGATTCATTTTAATTATGTAAAAAATTAATATTTTAATGGATTTATGAGCAAAATTTATTGCCTATATATTAAAGTATCAAAATAAGTTAAATTTTATTTAATCAATAACTTGATATTTACCTGATAGGCAATTTGATTTTTGAATACATTTAATGTTTCATAACTAACACGTTTTGCTAATGATATACAAGCAATCCGTCTTGGTTGTGTACAAGCTATAGAATTGAATCCAGCATGTATTAAATATTGAGGAACCTAATTATACATATAAAAATACATTTTACATGTATTTAAAATGATATAAATACTTGAGTTGATTTACCACATCCTGTATTTCCAGCAATTATAACCACATTACTTTGATTAACAGCATCTATAATTTTATCCTTAAATGAATGTATTGGCAAATTAATTTGAGATTCTCGAAGATTTTTCACTCTATCAAACTATAATCAATATAATTAATGTCTATACGTATAATAGAATGAAATACATTCTGTTGTTGTTGAAATAATACATAAGCATATAAGCTTGATGTAAAGAGTTTTAAATCATATTTTCTTATTTTGGCTATTATTTATATTAGTATATAATTATTTCAACTTAAAAAATAAGTACTATTTTTATATTTTTCATTGATAATCTTTAGAAAAGTAGAGACACTATTATCATATGGCATTTTTATTCGAAATGGATAATTTGTTATATCAAAAATCTTAGCATTCTCATCATTATTGTTTTTCATTAATTTTTCACCTAATAAATTCCATAAAAACACAACATAAAATAATTTACTAAATTAACACGAACATTTGGATTGGAAACGTTGATAAAACAACGTAAAGTCTTTATCTGATTCCGAATTACTATTTTGTATTTAAATAAAATTATCATTTAAAATTTTACATTTCAAAAAGGTTTTGTGATATGCATATATATTGCTTTAAACATAAAAATTTTGATTCTACCACTTTATCCATTTATAATATGCGTGCGCATGTGTATAAATCATTCAATTTGTTACTAAAAAGCTAATTTTTCTATAATAATAAGTAAAAATTAGTTTATTTACTTTTATTTATATCAATGAAATGAAATTTTTAAAAATTTTAGTTTTAAAAATAAAATTGTTTAAGGTTTAATATTTTGCGCATGCTTATTAAAAAAACTGTAAGATTTATTTTTCATTTAATAGTTTATGCTTTCAGTAGAATAATTATTGAAAAACTTTTTTATATATTAAAAATGTAAAATGATAAGAACTTACAAACTACAAATTATTCAAATAGCAGTATTTAAGAATATAATTAATATAGCATTCTATTTATCTGAATTGAGTATGAATTCAATCAAAGTAATATATAGATAATGCTTCAAACATAGCTAATATTTTAAAAAAAAATATATGAAAATAAGTAGATAATTAATTTATTTATTTATATACCATGATTAATCAAATATTTACAAAACAAATGTGATACATTCATTTGAAATTATTATCTGTATTATTATTTTAATAGGCTATTTATTATGAGGTTCTTATAAACCATTATTAAGCTTATCTTTTTTAAAAACAATCATTAGTACATAATATAAAAAAAATTAGTCTAAAAATTTATAAAAAACGTATCTAATAGCAAATGTAAAGTAATGCGCACGCGCATTATCAATATTAAGATTAGAACTAAGAATTTGGATGAAGAAACGTGGACAAATAAGTGATGTGACAAAAAAATGTTTTTAAAACCATATAACAATCTTATTATAACTAACCATTTTGTATTAAAGATAATGCTGGAACTAATAAACAACAGCATTCTGTTCCAAATGCAAACAAATTATTAGAATCAGATGATGTACCACCTGGTAAATTAATTATGAATAATAGTAATCTGTAAAAATTTAAATATTTATCAAGCTAAAATTGTTGATCATAAGGTTGGTATGGCAATTCAAAAAGCAAGATCTCAAATGGGATTAAGTCAAAAACAACTTGCAGAAGTAATATAATTTATTAGTAGCTTCAAGAACATCTTTATTACAAATTAATCTTTTATTTTAATCTAAATATATAGAGAATATGTGTTAAACAAACAGTAATAGCTGATTTTGAAAGTGGCAATGCCGTTGTTGATCATTCTGTATTATCAAAATTGGAACGATGTCTTAAGGTTCATCTAAGGGGTAGTCATATTGGTGAGCCAATGATTAAAACTGATTCAAAAACTAAAGATCACAAAATAAAATAAACATGTGACATATATTATTTGTCATTGTTTTGTTAAATTTAAATGGAATTAAATCGTCCATGTGATCATTGTTTTATATAACCTAGTACACTCTTTTTAAATGAAATAGTCCATTTTTTATAAATGTAATATATATTATTGATAAGAGTAGAAATAATCCATTTTTTATAGGTAATTATATTTTATGTATACCTTATTATGGTAGATATATGTAGCATTTTAATGAAATGTATAATTTTACTTATCAATTGTAGCAATAATTCCTTAAAATTTTTTTTCTAATGAAATATTTTAGTTTATTTACTATGATGTTATTTAAAGTTATAAAAATGTTAATTTTACGCATCATTACATAGAGTTTGGTTTATATTAAGTTTTTTATTTTAGAAAAAACATTTTTATAAATATGTTATTTATATATGATAATAAATTGTTTATTTGTTTTTTACAAAGAAGAGCTCTTATGTATAATATTTAAAATTGGATAAAATAAGAATAATTTCTATTCAAAAAAATAGTTATATTTATTTTATAATAATAAATGAGATAGTATCCAATTCAACAACATTTATAAGTAAATATCGTAGCGTTTCTAATATTATTCAATATACGTTAATACTTTTTATGTTCCTTTGCATCATTTAAGTTATACGACAATTATCGATTAATATCGAATAGTACTGTTGAATGTGTAAAAGTATACACATTTTAAATACAAATGATTATGTGAATATATTTAATATTTTATAATAAAATTTATATAATGATATTGGTTAAAAGTAAATAGATATGTAATAAATTCATATTTACTAAGATATATGTAATTAAAAGATTAATTCACGGTATGTATCGCATAACATTTGAAGTTGTTGAAGTGATGGCTGATAATAGGCGGTTTGGTAGAGGAACACGATTACCTAATGTATTTGAACGATAAATATAAAATTTTTTATAATTATTATTATAGAAAGACAATTCCTCAAATTCAGCTTTATCAAAGTTGAAATCATTGAATATATGTGATGAAAACATAAATCCATCTGAGTAAAACCAAGCTGTTGCATATTTTTATGTATTAAAAATGTATAATATTAAGAAATTTGGCTAAAAGAACATCACCTGATATTAATCTTAATGATAGACCGTATATATAATTCATATTAAATGTGATATATAATTTTTAGTATAAATTTACAATGCAATTATGTACCCATTACATTTGAAGATAAAAACATATTTATATATAGTGTTACTATTATGTAGATATAAGCTTGTATTGGATTAACTGAAAATTTTTATTGATTTATAGGCCTGAAATAGATAGCACAGCTATTAAGCATCGTATTCTACATCAATTTGATGATATTCTACCTGAAATCAGAGTATTTGACGGAAATGTATTATATACCATAGAAGAGCTAGATAAAAAAGCATGCTATTTTATATACAATTTGATTGTTTGATTAAACAATATAGCCATTTGTACTGAAAGGCACGTTACCAAACAAACCTGATCAAGATATAACGTGTACCTTATCATTTGCAAAATGTATAAAGTCTAATGAAAGCATTGCATTAATAAATATAATTTTTAGAAAGTAGTTTATCTTTTATTATTATTCTTTATCATTTACTATTTAGAATTTTACGAATTTTAAATCTAAAATTAATTGGAAGAAATTATTACAATGTTGATCTTAGTGTACCTATTCCTAAACATAAATTGCATATATGGCCAGGATTTATTACATCCATTAAAAGTTTGGAAAGTAATATTGATATATTATTATTTATGGCAATCATTATTAATAATACTCATAATTAAGATGGTATATTTTTAAATATTGATACTACACATCGATTTCTTCATATGCAAACCATTTATGACCAAATGTATAGTCATAAATAAATTGTGCCATATATAAATTTTTAGGGCAGCACTCTATGCTTCTAATCCGAATCAAAAAAATTTTCACAGCACTTGTCTAAAAACTATTATTGGTCAAACAGTTATAACTCGTTATAACAACAAATCTTATCGTATTGATGATATTGATTTTGATAAATCTCCTAAAGATACATTTATGTGGAATGGAAAATTAACTACCTACATTGAATATTATAGGTGAGTATATGTAGATAGCTAATGAAATTTATTTTTAATGGATGAATAATCCTTTATCACAATAAATATTCAGTATATGTCAAATTTAAACACTCTTATATATTAAAATATAATTATACATGATTTTTATTTGGTGGAAAATGTTTGTAAATAGTAATTTTATAGAGTAATGTATGGTAAAGAGATTGCTGATGAAGATCAGCCATTATTATTACATCGTTCAAAAGATAAATCCTTATCAAAAAAATCTATATTCCAGTCTAATACTAATGTATAATCTTGAATGAATTTTAGGTCATATTTTATTTCATAATTAAGGACATGGTTACTCCAGAAGTTGAAAGACTTATTTGTCTTATACCTGAACTTTGTTATATGACTGGTATAGACGATGAAACTAGACTTAATTATTCTATTATGAAAGTATTCTTTTTTACTATATTTAGTGAATATAATATAATTTTGTAAAATAAGGAATTAAATAGCTACATTCATAGTAATCCTTCAGAGCGTTTTGCTAGTGTACATAAGTTTCTTGAAACACTTCACACATCACCGGAAGTATGTTCTTTATAAAATAATCCCTATATATTTATATTAGGCTTTAAATGAATTAAAAAAATGGGGAATTACTATTGGAATGAATACACTCAATATTGGTGGAAGATATTTTCCCAATGAAAAACTCATATGTCAACAAGGTAGATTACAGTTTAGTGTAGATCCAGCATCTGGTTGGATTGGTAAACTTTCTAAAGCCCATCTTTTATCAGCTGTATTTTTTTATTTTCACATTAAATTTTAATCATTGTGTTGATATACTACTGTATTAGGTTAGTATTAACGATTGGGTTTGTGTATACATGTTAAGAGATAAATCTCACGTATCTAGATTTATCAATTGTTTGGTTGTTAGTGGTAATCAACTTGGAATGAATGTATTTTTCTGTTTAACCAATTTGTTTAATGTAATTACTGGCCTAATTATCTAGATATCAATGCCAAGATTTAAAGAAATTTCAAATGATAAAATTGAGACTTATATTTCAAGTATTCGTGGACAAATCAACAATAAAGTTGTTGTTTTTTTTAATATGTCATTGACTATCTTTTTAATATTAGACATCACTTGTTATGATTATCGTACCTACACAACGTGAAGATAGATATGCAGCTATTAAACGAATGCTATGTTGTGATATACCTCTTGCTTCACAGGTATATATAAATTTATTAGATTCATACATAAGGGGCTGTATTAATTAATAATGTTAGGTTATTAATACAAAAACTATATCAAACCCTAAAAAAATCAATTCTATTGCTCAAAGAGTTGCTATGCAAATTAATTGCAAACTTGGTGGTGAATTATGGGCAGTAAATATACCTCTTAAAAATTTTATGGCTATTGGTATTGATGTCTATCATTCAGCTTCTACTAAAATAAATCATTCTACTGTTGCATTTGTATCTAGTTTGTCATCATCACTTACCAAATGGTATACTAGTACTGCTTCTAGTAATCCAGGAGAAATTGTTGTTACAATAAAATCATTTTTAATTAAAGCACTAGAAAAATATGTCAAATACAACGGTGTATATCCTGATCGTATTGTTGTTTTTAGAGATGGTGTTGGTTATGGTCAATTAAATGCAGTTCGTACTGTTGAATTAAATGCATTTATTGAATACCTTGATAATTGTTCTTTGTTTCAAAATAAACCTATGCTTATATTTTTGGTTATTGTTAAACGAAACAATACACGACTATATGATGCAGATAATTTATCAAATAGTAACATAATTTCAAATCCAAAACCTGGTACTGTTTTAGATTCTTTATTAACAACTTCCATTTCATGCCCCTCTTTCTATTTGATTAGCCAGCATTTTAATCAAGGTACCATCACTCCAACGTGTTATCAGGTACTTTATAATAATAGTAATTTGAGCATGCGTCAAATTCAATTATTATCATATAAATGTACATATCTTTATTATAATTGGCCTGGAACTATATCAGTACCAGCACCTTGTCAAGTAATTATTGCTACTACTTTATATATTAATTAATTATGTTTTTATTTGCATAGTATGCTCATAAGGCTGCTTATTTGGCTGGTCAATCTTTGATGAAACAAGCGCACAGTGCTCTTTCTGATACACTATATTATCTTTAATTAAATTTAATGTTTTATGCTATTTTACCTAATTATTAATATTTATTAATTCTCAAATAATTAAAAATGCTTATT
>JRUX01000250.1:0-25633 GCA_001407235.2 Kudoa iwatai | reverse complement strand
TAATGTAGTTATTCCATGCTTCACTGTTATATATCAATGTGTTGAAATAGTTTTCTTTCATTTTATTATAATATCCATCCGTTCGTAAAAGCTAATAAAAAGATTTTTTATAAGTAGGTATGAATAAAATATATCTCATATTATACATCATCATCTTTTGCAGCAACTTTATTGACATAATGTCGTAGTAAACTTAATTTTTCATTATATTTCCAATCTTGTGAACCAAACAATCCTTCCAACAAACATACAGCAGAATTAACACATCTACTACTATCGCTACTTCTTATATAAACTTGCTCAGATATATTATTAGTATCAATAAACTTATTTTTAATGATATAACGCTCTTTTAAAATTCTTCCAAGTATAAAACATTGCAATTTACCCTTCTATAATTTAAATTATTAAATAATTATTTTTATAATAATATAAAATATTAGTCATTTATTTAGGAGATATGATATGAATATATCTATAACAAAGTAGTTAACTATCATAAAAATAATACTTTTGTAAGAACGCCTTTTTCCTTAAAATAAGTAATATATGAGGAATTTGGATAAAAGTATACCGGAGTTCTTTCACCATGACGAAAAATCTAAATAAATACACAATAACAATCAACAAACCATTCAACACTTACAACATGAGACATAATTAGTTTATTTTTATGATTTCTATTTTCCATCTTTTAGACATTAATGTGTCAAATCAATTGTTCACATAAAAAATGACTATTTGGTTATTTAAATATTCTTTAATAAACAATTATTTAATTTTTATTTACAATATTATAAAATTCAATCAAAATAATGATTTAACTTTGTAATTAATTAAACAAAAATTTTAATTACAACTATGTTTCTACCAAATCAAATAAACTGATTGCTATTTTACAGATCATATATAAGTAGATAATACAATTCTTTAGTAAAAAACCAATAATCAAGTCTCTTAAATGCGATTACTAATATCCTATCAAAATATTTTCATATTTAATGCTATGAATTCTGTTATAAATAATCCTCTAACATTAAATATTTATCAAAAATATACTCTTAACTTAAATTTTGACACCTTTTTAGTAAAAGATTATAAAAACGATGATTTCATCAACTTTAATAACAAAAAAATCATTAAAAACTAAAGAAAAGGAATGAATACAACATTAAAATCTCATACATGTTATAATAAGTGTTATACGATTATGGTTTGTTGCATCTTTTAGAATGTATCACTAAATTTATATTATAAAATAGAATAAATTTATTGTATTTTTTTCCAATTTTGAACTATTATATTATTTAATTTTTTCACAAAATTTAAGCTTAGTCTATAAAAATAGCTTCAATTAGTATTAGCACTAATTTTACTATTTACAGGCTCAAATCAGTCAACAATTTCATAAATATCTATTCTATTTAAAACCACATATATTTATGATATATTTACATTCTATCACCACCATTCATTTATTATTCATTTTTTTATTAAAAAAGGCTTTTGGGTCAATTTTGTTCAATAAAAATATTCTATTATTATTTAGATATAATATGTGTATAAATTATATTTATAGTCTATAAAGAAATATTACGAGTATTTAGTAATAAAATAGTAATGTACATAATTTAAATATACACTTGATAAACAAAATTACGTGATATGTAGTCAGAAAATATAAATAATAATTTATCAAAGTCTAAGCACCAATTCACGAACTTTAGCAAACTATCGTAACCACTTCTTCTCTCATGTAAAAAAACCTGATTGGCATTATTTTAATACTAACAAATTTTTACATATAATTAACTTTGTCTATTCCATTAAAAATTAATAAGAATAGTGTTTTAAAGTCTATTATTAAACTAAACATAAAAATAATTGATTTTAAATGAATATAAATTATATTCAATTAAAAAAACCCAGTAAGATAATAAAATTTTAAAATATTGGGCTCTTAAATTAAAGTTTGACCTTATTTATTATACATTATGACCAATATCGAAATTAAAATTAAATATAATATATTATTATTTACTCAAAAAGTACTGCTTCATATCTGTTTTAATGTTTTTCTCATATATCATTGTAGCATTGTAGGAATTTTTTGTCTTGTAATTTAATTGGTCTATTGATTAACTCACCAACATATTTTAATTAAATAAATATTCTTTTTATCATTCTAATCACGATCTTGATATATGTACGTTTTAACATAACAATTTTATGATAAACATCAAAAGAAATGCAACATCTAAATTATAATTCCACGCATGTGACTATGACAACATGCGTGCGCCACACGAATGGATGCTGGATTCTTTAGAGTATTTACATTGATGATCGTTTACCCTTTTTATCAGTTAAAACTAGGGTACAAGTGTTGATCAAGATGGTAGATTTTCTGATAAAGAAAAAAAACTTATGAAAACCTTAATCTTTGAACCAATTCTTAATACTAAAGTATTTAGTCATTAAAAATTATTCTATAGCTATGAAAAAAAATAAAAATATAGTTAAAATAATTATCTTATAGGTTAATATGACTAAAATTAATTTTAATACAATAAAACCATGGATTTCTAAAAAAATATGTGAAATACTTGGATTTGAAGATGAAGTTGTTATACAATATATATATGAACTACTTGAAACTGATAAAGTGATTTTTTATTGTTTAATTCTTTAAAATAATACATATATAATAGTTGCCTAATCCACAAAAAATGCAAATGCAGATAGCTGCTTTTTTACAAGCATATAATGCACGTATATTTATGAAAGAACTATGGAGTTTGTTAGTAAGTGCTCAAAATAATCCTTCTGGTATTCCTGAAATTTTTATTAAACAAAAAAAAGATGAACTACAGCGTCAAGTATGACAATTATAATTAAAAACTTCGTATTTATCTATGGATAAAAAAATCCTTAATTAATAATTAATAGGCACAACAAGCTGATCGAGAAATTTCAATTGAAGATATTGAAGCTATATCACAAAAAGTTGCTAAAATGGTTCCTCGATTTATTACAAAAAAAGCTTCCAATTCACCACCAACACCAAATCATGGCAATCGTAAGGCTATAATAACATCAAAGTATACTATCATTTAAAGCAAAAAATAATGATAACACCTAATTCATATTTATTTATTTATTAGTGACCATGATAAATCCTTTGATGGCAATATAAGTGAATCTCACAAAAATGATAATAGTATATCCGCTAGTAGAACAGCCAATGAAGATAATATACCAATTATAGTACAAAATGTAAAGGAAAATCACAACCAAAAAACACCTCCTAAATTAACACCAAGTAAAAGTAGCCATCAAAGATCTTCAAGTGTATACAGTCACAAAAGATCAATTAGTGCCAGTTCAGCATCAAGTAGGAATGATTATAAGCGAAGAAAAAAGATTACTACTCATAGATCATCAAGTAGTAGTAGTAGTCATCATCGTCGTCGTCGATCATCAAGTAGAAGACCAAGTATCACAAGAAAAAAACATTATCAACACTCAAAAGTGAAATCAACTAGATATTCGAGTGATTCCAGCGATAAAATACATCACAGTTCTCATCGATCAAATTTGCGATCCAAAAATAAACCATCTAAAGATGATGTAGATGATGGTATAACTAAAAATCGTCACACAAAGAATAAAGAATCACATAAAAAACGGCATCATCGTTCACATTCAGATTCCTCTAGTTTAGACAAATATGATCGTGGTAAAAAATCAACTGAGAGATCGAAAAAATATACTAGAGTGAATCATTTATCCACATCAATCAGACCTAAACGAGATTATGAATATCGCAGAAATCGTTCTAGGCCAAGTCCTGAAGTATGGGTTAGAAATCGTTTGTCTTCATCTTCATTAACACCTAAAAAAAGTTATAACAATAAACAACCACATAATAATGAGTAAACATTGTTTTTTATTTTAATTACCAAATATATTAATTTGTGTTATAGAACTCATGAACTATATCGTAAAAGTGGCAAATATTCCCATTTATCTAACGATAAGGATGCTCACCTTCAAGGATTAACAAAATCTGTTCATGATAACAAAAACTCTTTAGATAATGTAGTAAACTAGATTTTTATATAGTTTAGAAAATTTTACATTTATCTTATGCAATTATTTTTTAGAACAAACATCCAACAATATCACCTCCTGAGTTCACCTCAGACAATAATAATGATTTCAAATCTTCTAAAATAGTTTCTTTAGATTCTGAAGCTATTTTACGCCAGAAAGCTATTGAATCAATGATGAAAAAAGCTAGAGCTAAACGTTTTCATTTAAAATCATCTGAAGAACCTCAATGTGATATGAAAAATTCAATTGTGGAATATACCAATAATCATGATGATTGACCAACTGAATAATATTTCTTAAATCAGTTCATATCAATCACATTTTATTGTATGAAATAAATAAAAATATTTTTATTTGTGTATTTAATGTAATTTTTCTTATATTACTAATTTTGATGATTGATAGATTAACTGATTCTCCTTTCATTATTATCATTTGTCTATAATCATTCATATAACATTTAATAAAAAATAAGTTGTTAATATAATTACATTTAATTATAAATCTACGTAAAAACAATATTTAACAACATGTATTTTTATCGTAAAATGCCCACTATATTCCATATAATTAGAAATATCCTTATGTATTGTTGATTAATTGGTTCTTCTTATGATGTATGGTACGATTATGGCATTAAATGAGAATCATTTAAATTCATATACCAATTTAAATGTGATCCTAAAAATATTTATTTAGATAGTTTATTTATATTTTTGATAACTTATAAGAATCATAATTAAGTTTATGATTTTTATAAAAAAAAATCAAGTAAATCTCAATTATTATGTTTCTATGAATAGATTGATTATAATATAAATTTACACTTACCATATTCCATTTATCATAAAAAATTAATGCTATAATATACAAGTTATTAATCTATTATTATTATGATGTAATATATCATAAAGAAATATAATGTCTTCAAATTATCCACTAATTTTTCCTATATCATTTAAATATAAATTATTCACACTCTGAAACAAAATGACTTGAATTATTGTTACGACTATTATTTACGAGATAACACGAATGAATAATGGACTTTAACTATCAATTTTATATCAAATTTTCTTAACATTTTTTAAGAAAAAAATAATATTAATTTTTTTGAGATAAAATTTAATATCAATATATCTGTAACAAACAAATATTTATAATAAGAATATTCCGATATATTACGAAAATATTACGAACAATGATTTTAATGTATGTAGTTTTTTAAGTTATAAGCCTTTTAATTTTCCTAAAAAAAAGTAAAATATAGATATCTTTAATTAATTTTTCATTTACATATTATAAAAACGTTATAAAAATATAAATAATTTTGATAGTAATTACAAATATGAAAAGGCTTGTGTTTTAATTCTATATATCTATATCATTCAATTTTTAAATCTTATCTGGTTTTTTAATGAATATATGTCATTTTAAAGATACTGATGACAAGCCTTTGATCATTTTATTAATTTAATAAGGCTAATCAATTAAAAAATTTGATTTTTTTACTGTAAAAATATGTGATTTTAATGCTTAACGATATTGACACTAATAATTCAGTTTATATTGATATCCATTCAATTTTTCTCATAAATAGATTAGTTCTATTTGTTTATTTGTATTAGCCATGCTATCAACAAGCTTTTTAGAATGTATTTTACTCAACTACTAGCTAAACACATATAATATTCAAAATTTTCATTATTATTTATTAAATAAAGAAACATCTGTATCTTATGAAACCATATTTTAAATATTAAATGAAATTACATGGTTTTTTAATTACAATTGGTCATCATTAGTATATACTGCAAAAATAGCTTGTTATCTTATATTCGGATAACATACATTATGTCACAAATGTAGTTGAGTATGTTTATTAATGATAACTGTTACAAATATATAATTCAACCACAGTTTATCATTTAAACGTTTGATGATCTATCTTAGTTTTCAATATATTATCACTATTCATTGTCATCAATTTTTTTAACACTCATTTTTGATGTTTCTATTCTTTTAAATATATAATTATTTCATAATAGATTACAATTCATAGTTTATTATTTGGTATAGCATGTTAAAGCATAACTTGGTAGGTTTAAATCCCATCCAACTGGTTTCCAAAATGCCTCTTTACCGTATTGTAATAATGACTTCGTATATATTCGTTCTTATCGAATGAAATGTTATTAGCATTTAAATGTGTATCCGTCAACTATACTACTTACAACTAATAACATCGGTAATAATAAATAAAACACATATCTTTTCAAATATTAAAAAGTAGTCTTAGACATTAATTATACTTATTTTTAGTTTATCAAAAGGTGAAAGCATTACAATAGCAAAACCAAACCATAGCAACGAATACTTCTATTGTTGTAGGTCACATGGTTCCAATAGCGATGGCAATATTTTTATACAGACTCGTATGAATTACAACAATCTTTACACTGTTTTCTCAAGTAAAGAGTGATTAAGTGTAAAGATGGTTAATAACTCAATAAATTAAAACTATTAGGAAAAAATTATACAATTCTACAACATTGAAGCATATAATAATCACTATCTACAGCAGAATTTAGTCAACAATATAAGAGTATATTAAAAATCATACTAACAATAAGTTCTTATACAAATAAACATAGTATTGTTGTTGACATAATATATAATTCAAAATATAACAAACTATTACAAGTTTTACCACTAGATAATGTTACAAATATCACCATACCTATTATTTAAAAAATAAGAATAGTTTAAGAGAGAGTAATGAAACATTAAAAAAGTAACACTGTTCATTGTTTTTCATTATAAAAAAGAAATATTAGCATGGTAATAATAATAATCGTTATTAAACGAATTAATGCACACAAATATAAAAATAATAACAGTGTAAATAGTACTAATTTTTGCTAACTAATGTCTACTATCATAAGGTTTGTTAAAGCTTCTCTAAAAAAATGAATTATAAGCACGCTTAAGAACATAAAGAAAATACAGAATTGGATCCCCATCTTGAGTTGGAACCTCGATTATTAGAAGGGCCACCAGTGCGAGAATTCCCATTTTTAGATGTGCCTCTGCTACTATAAGTCGATGAGTTATAGGATTCACTACCACCGGACCAACTGGATTCCTTGGATAACTTATTATTGCTGTTGTAACGACCTCCAAATCCAGAAAATGATGCACCGTATTGATATCGATTGTTTCGAGAATTTTTTCCAACAAATGTACTAGCCATTCTAGATAGTTGAGGTGGAACTTCTTGATTTGCTTCTTCAAGTACTTTGACAAGTTGCTTTGCAAGACGAGCTTCATTCATTGTAAAAAATGTGTAGGCAGTTCCTTCACGTTGAGCTCTTCCAGTACGTCCTATACGATGAACATAATCTTCTGTTGTCATAGGAAAATCATGATTTATAACAAAATTCACATCTGGAATGTCTAAAGATAAGGTAATTTAAAAAACCAGAAATATTTACATATAAAGAAACCATTCAACAAATAAAAATAATTTTGTTAGAATAGAATCAGATAATAGTAATGATGATGTTGAAATGCAAACAAAAAATTTAATACACAACAATGCACAATTCAAGAATTAAAAAAAACCGTAGTAGTAGGGTTAAACGATTATATGAAATAATACTATGAATTTAGAAAATAATTTTAATAAATGATAAAATGAATCAAGTACCATAAAATATTGATACAACTAACAACAAAAACAACACACTTCATTAAGGTACTTGATAATTAAAGGTGACAATCAATAAAATTATAAGCAGCAATAATCACATCTATTCACAAGTCCAGAGATCCATAATAAAAACCCATTACACAGTCCAACAAAAATGATATAATAATATATCATTAATTGTAGGAATTTATGTAGGACTGTTATATAAAACTGCTTATAGTTGATGGTTGTAAATAGTGTGAAATTATGAGCATGTTGTGCAATCTAATATTTTGTCAACATGACGATGGCTATGAAAAAACAAACCTAGTCCACGTGCTGCGACATCTGTAGCAACTAATATATTTTTTCTACCGCTTTTAAACTCTAGAAAAAAAATGTTTTATATTGATAAGAACATGATAAAGTAGGAATAATAACCTCTTATAACATAATCTCTTTCATCTTGAGATTTTCCACCATGAATAACAACAACACACATACTAAGAATATTTAAAATTATATTACAAACAACGTGATTAAAATAAATACCCTGAAGCACGTAATGAATTAGCAACTTCATCACACTTTTTTTTTCTATCAACAAATACAATAACTTTTGCAGAATTCTTTAATGCAAGTCTTTGCAAAAGATACACTAATCTAAATAACAAATATATAAAAATTAAGTTTAATATATAATAAAGTGATGATTCAAGTCAAATAAAATATGTTATTACTTTGGTGTTTTTTCATCATCACGACACACTTCAACAATTTGAGTAATCTTATGGTTGGCTTGTAGAGTGAGTTTTCCAACATTTACCTGTATTGGATTTTTGAAAAATTCTCTTGCAAGATTGACAACATCATCAGGCCAAGTAGCACTGAACATAACAGTTTGTCGATCTGGACGAACTTGAGCAATAATACTACGTATTTGTGGTTCAAATCCCATATCAAGCATACGATCAGCTTCATCAAGAACTAAATATGTACATCGTTTTAGGTTGGTAGCGTTTCTCACCAACATATCTATAAGACGTCCAGGTGTTGCGACAACAATCTCACACCCTTGAGACAAACTTTGTATTTGTGGTCTTTTAGGAGTACCACCATATATACAAGCATTTCGAATTGAACAAGATCTTCCAAAACGATCAGCTACTTCTTGAACTTGTTGAGCTAATTCCCGTGTTGGGCATATTATAAGTGCCTTATAATAATAATATCATTAATGATTTGCTACGCTAATATTAAAAGAAAATTTAATTACTATAGGACCTTCACCTCTATGCAACTTGGGTTGTGCCATTATGTGTAGCAATGCAGGAAGTATATACTAAATTATCACATTTAAGCAATATGCATAAAACACACTATAATTATAATATAAACATACAGATAATGTTTTTCCAGAGCCTGTTTGAGCAATACCAATCATATCATGTCCAGACATAATTATCGGCCATGCCTATTTTAATTAAAAATAAATTGAAACATTTTTTAGTTATTAAAGCAAACTTATACATACTTGAGATTGTATTGGAGTTGGCTTTTTAAAGTTCATTGCTTTTATTTCTTTCGATATTGCACCTTTATTATTGCATTAATAATAAAATATAAAGATATATGTTTGTGTATCTATATCTATATTACTTGGAAAGTTAGCATCATTAAAGTCAAGAAATGGCTTAGGTGGATTAGTGCCTTTAAGTGTTATTTCTGCAGATTTGAGATATTCTTCTACCTCTCGCTATTTTTTAAAACATATACCACTTTACTATAAAACATATTTACATGTGGTTGTTTATTAAATGATGGTATCATATCAGTAAAGTCCTTTTTGAAAGGTTCCAAACGAACATTTGCCCAATTAACTTTTGGAAGTTGAGCTATTGAGTTGTTGATACTATTTCCACCAAATGTTACACCATTTGAGTACTTACTATTACAATATTAGATTTATCAAACTAAAAACTGATTACTTGTTGGCATAACCGCCCCTTGCAGACGTATACATGCTATTATATATTCCGTTACTTACCGTGAGTCTTCGTGTAATTGTAAAAAGCACGCGCAATAAAATAATCTCTTTTAATTGCTAGTTAATTTTGGAAGGTATTTATTATCAGGCATTTTAATAATCTTAGCTTTTCTTTATGATTGTATTAATAATAATGTTATTTTAATCTTATTACATTTAAGGCATATTTGTTTGTTGAGGATATATGGGTTACCCTCGTTACCACCACATGTAGTTGAATGAGATGGCTTTTACCGTAGATGAGCGATTCAAATGTTTTTAGGTTTTTTTGTTATACTCCAAAACTAAAATTTTTGATCAATTTTTATTATATTGAGTAAATGAGCATTATCAACTCTAGAGATTGTGTATAAATTTTGTAGTATCTCATTCAAAACAAACGACTCTTCATAACTATGTGAATTGAGCTAATACAAGAGTTGTATTTTTCAAATAAAAAAAATTGTGAGAAATTTATAGATATAGTATGGTTTAATAAAAGGATAAATTGGAATCTAGTCATGATAGACTCTAATTTTGGTCAATTATGCTATTTACAAAATCAACTGGTAAACCTTACATCTTTAATGGTATATTCATATTAGTGAAGCTTGTGGTCAATCATAATTTTGTGGTAATTGATGTTTCTACTATATTATGGTTTATCTGTTTGCATTTCATTTAAAAATTCAAAAAATTCATAGCAATCTTACTTATAAACATATTGATTGAATGAAAATGATTGATTTAACGATACATTTATAAAAGTATTGATACTTTGAGTTCATATATTTTATTAAGAATATTTTTAATAAATAAGTTATTTCTCACTGTATAGTAACATTTAGAATACACTTATGATGACACTTTAATGTCTCTATATCACTAAAAAATCATGTATAGATGATGTAAAAAAAACTCAATTTAGTTAGTACATAAAAAAAATAAAATGTATCTAAAGAACTTTTACTATGAAAAGCATGAAATTTAGATAGTTTCAAGTATAATAGGTTATGTAAAATAGAATAATTATTGTTTTTGTAATTTCACAATATCTAAAATATAGTTTTGTGATCTGGATATATCTAAATATGGAATGAAAATAGTCTTAAATTGTAATCAATATAAATAGTAGGTTGTCATAGCAACTACATACTCACTTGGGTTACAGTAACTTGTTCTTTAATGAATTCAAGTTCATCGGTTATTTTTTGGATATTTTTTTGTAGTATATTTTTAATGTCATTAAAGACATGAACAGCTTCATCAAGATGATATTCAATCATTATATTAGCCTATATATAAAAAAAGAGTTAAACATGTTCTCAAAATAGATCAAAAATGAAAAAATTAGTTCATACGCCTCTCCAAATATAGACTTTATCAACATTGGATATATTGGCAGTAGCATAGATATTTTTATATAGAAGAAATTTTGATTTTTCTATATCACCATCCATCTAAATAAGTAATATAATTGTAAATCAATTTAAATTCACCTTATAAATAAACATATATATATATATATAATTACTTTATTCTTTTTAAGTTTAATATATTCTAAAGAATGATCAATACTTGGTATTTTATTTTCAAGCTTTAATTTTTTCACTGTCAAACTCGATTCTAATATAGTATATTTTTGAAGAAGATTGTTAAGTTCTACAATAAATTTATGAAGTTGTTGTGTTGAATAGTTTTTGAAATATTCTTGTTCATTTTCCTATAAATAAATGTCTAGTCAATATAATAGTTATATATGGATGATATGAATTGCTACTACACTACTACTATTATTATTATATATAATATTATTTGTACATCACATTAAGTAATATAATTGTAAATATATATTAATGTCATACAATAAATATTGCTTTTGGAATGCCATTCTTATACGTTGACCTATCAACCTCCATGACAAAAAAAATGTGTACCTATGTTCGCGCATGCGTTAAGTAGAATAAACTAAAAGCGATTGCTAAACAAAAGTTTGTCACTAGATATAGATAAGCAATAGTAATAATATGAATTATGGCATATGATAGTAATAGTTATGAGCATAAATGGATATAATATAGCCATTAGTATTATGATTAAAGTG
The DNA here is from genome assembly GCA_001407235.2 of Kudoa iwatai. Taxonomy (NCBI): domain Eukaryota; kingdom Metazoa; phylum Cnidaria; class Myxozoa; order Multivalvulida; family Kudoidae; genus Kudoa; species Kudoa iwatai. The sequence continues at coordinate 13,696 of JRUX01000250.1, read as the reverse complement.
ATTATTATTCATGTTAGAAATGGTATCTTTGAATGGAAGGTTGATTACATTTGTAACAATATCGAAGTGTTCTTTGATATTTTTTAGGTATATGATCACAAAGGGAACATTTTGTAGAATATTTTTTCCATCGAATACCACAAGCATTGCATAGAGCAGCAATACGTGTAGAATGAGTTTGTTTGGGTATGACATTATATTTAGATTTAACAATCTGTGGTACATCTCTCCAAAGAGGAGTATCAATAGTATTACAACTGATGCAATATTTTTCTAGTTCTTTTTGATGAACATTTTTTAAATTGTACACTAAAATGGATGTTTGTTTATCATTGGTGAAAAATGGTTTCATCTTAAATAGTATTCCATATTTGATATCTTTTGGTTTTTTTAATTTTTTTGGTAGATGATGTTTTCTTTTAGAAGTTGAAATGGTAGATGTTAGTTTAGTGGTTGATTGTTTTGATTTAATTGTATATTTTTGTGCTGGTGGGTGATCATTATAATGTCTATTGATATGATCAGGAATTTCCACATTATTACTAAATGATACCATTAGAATTAATTGGAATCAAAAATATCTCTAAATAAACTACTATATTTTAGGTTCATTATTTGTGCATGTAATATTTTCATCAATATGATTATAGCCATAAGAATTTTGAATTTTTATATCATTTAAACAATTTTCTCTTATATTTTTTTCATTATTTATTCTACAATATGGTGGATAGTTATATGGAAAGTATGATGGATGTAAAAAATTTGTATTTTTATAATAGTGGTGATAGTTGTTATCATTATTGAAAAAAAAAGATGGTGTATTTAAAGTAGTTGTATATGGATATACATAATCATTAATTAATGTACTTGAAGGAGATGATGGTTGTATCACATAAGATAATATATTTTGATTTGATCCACCAATACCAATCATAGGAAATATTATTGGATTTGAATTCATATGTGTTGTTGTTGTTATATCATTGATATATGATCTTTTTGGTATGGTTGATGGTGGGAATGTATGTGATATTACTGGATAATATATGGGAATAATTTTTGTATCAACCAATGCATTCATTATAGTTGTCGTAGTAAACACCTATATTTTTTTTAATGAATATAACCGAAAGATTTTTAAAATTGATATGATACTTGTTAATGTCTGATTAATTGTATGGATCAATTCACATATCTTTATAAATAGACTTATATTTAAAATAGATCTTTTGTTTTTAGTAGACAAACTTAATTAGCAAAATGATTCATTCTTTATCTTATATAAATTAAATATTCTATCATTCTATTGTTCATATATAATGTTATAATTTAATTTTTATTAATTTTTATTGTTAAATTATTGCATATTTGTTTACTAATTTCTCTACTATAATATATAATTATACAAATATCAATTAAAGATAACTATTGATATTGATCTAATATTTTGTCTATGTATTTTGTACATTGTTCTTAATAATAATAATAATAATCTATTTAAAGATAAAATTATCATTCTATATATAAATATATATTTTTTTCATATACTTCTTGTTATATATATATATATATTTTATTGAAATTGTATAAAAAAAAACATAATAATCATTTATATTTATATAGGTTTTATAAATAATATATAATCAAAAAATACACATATTTTTTTAACTATTTCTTCTCTATAATGCATATAATAATTATGTATATCAAATATTATACTACCATATGATATTTGATACATATTACTATTATTATTATATGATGTGTTGTATTATTGTCGGAATATGTATACATATACAAACATAATATGGATAAAATTGATATCAATAATATTTGTCTCATATTTTTAGATTAATTTATTATTTATCATTTAATAATAATAACATGATTGTTTATAATGTTATAATATATATAGATTATTAAAAAAATGTCTACTTTTTATATTAATATTTAACTATCAATATATTTAATATATATTTCAATTGTTTATATATAAAATCATTTAAAACACTCAATATAAATATATAATTTAATATATTTTTATATTTACATAACATTAGTTTGTTGTCATAGTAATATTTTTAATAACTTTAGATTTATTAGTATCACAATCTATGTGAATTGAAATAATATTTTATTGGATATTCTTTATTTTTATATGCAATGCGCCTGCGCGTTATTATATTTTTATACAAATAATAAATAATAAAACATGTGAGTGTAAGTAATGAAAATATTCAAACAAATATATCCATATAAATTAATCTATAATATAATATTATGATCCTATGGAATAGATGAAGAAATTAAAAAAACTAACGTTTTAATGAGTTGTAGTTGATAATTTATCTATTTTGATAAGTGAAACAATGAATGAAATGAATATAATGATTTGATATTTTTTTAGAAAGATTGAAATAATATTTTATTAGAGTATAAAATAATATACAGTCACGTGACTATATTTTAGTTTATTAATAATTAAAACTATATTATAATAATCAAAAAATGATTATTAAAATAAATAACATAAGAATGAATGATGAGTAGTATAAGATTAATTAGAGTGGTATATAATCATTATTTGTTTTTAAAACCTAATCAATCCCATTAAAATTATTATCAAAAGTTAAAAATTGTTTAATTTTCTATATAGGTATTTTTTCCATAATAAATAACTTATTTACCATTAGAAATTTATGTTTTAGAAAAAAATAAATACTACTCTAAACATATAAAGTATTATAAAAAAATTTAAAATATGTCATTAAATTGTATAACTGATCCATTAATATTTTTAATATAAATTGATGCAACTAATGAATATCAAACTATATAATCTTTACACACATTATATTCTAGCATGTTTATTAATGTGTTATTTCATAGTTAAATATATTTATCTTGTTATTATTGATTAAATGGAACTAACGAAAATTTATCAAATTAATATAATAATATAATTTATTTTAATATATGTTTTAAATTTTTACTAAAAACATCTAAAAATAATCAATAATTTTATTAGAATAAATGTATAGTTGACATATATATTCTTAAATGACATTTTTATCCTATAAGTTTATTAAATATTTCAATTAATATCAATAAAAATGTCTTTATTCACATATATAATAGATCATTTATTATAGATTTTCATTATTATTAGTGTCACTATAATGTTATCATATGAAATAAATTTACATTAATTTTTACAATAAAATACTATTATTTATGTTTTTTAATAATTATTTAAATTCATTCTTAACCAATCACAATAATAATACTCAATTGTTATCGATGCAATATTAGAAATGGCGCTAAACTTCAAAAAAAATCTATATTATGATGGTTATTCATTTTAAACATTATATAATACTCATGCATTACCATAATATAGGTTAATATAATTTTTTAAAATGATTTTAACTTAAATTTACTTTAAAGAATAGTTTCATTAAATAACGATGATATACGACAATAAGATTACATTCATACCGAGTTTATGGATCAGTTTTAAAAAAAAAATTAATAGTAATTACTAAGAAAACGACTTTTTATATGTAATATACTTTAAAAAATTGTGATAATAAAATGGATTTATTATCTTATATCATGTCATCCAAATAAATACTATTATTAGTTGTATTTTTCAAATTATACATTTTTTAATATTAAATGAATTTAATAAAAAGATTTTATGTAGTATTCTATTATATAGATATATTTATTCTTATAATTCTAGGTCTTTTATTTATGTTTCTAGTTTATTATATATTCCTATGTATATTTTCTTCAAATTAATGTGTAAACAAAGAACGACTATAACTCTCATTACAAAATATTACTAGCAAGAAAATACCATTTTAATTTAATATTTTCTATTATTATTATTTATACTATATATAATATTTCAGATACTTTTTAATAAACTATCATAAATTATATAATACAAATACTCTATTTTAATATTATACTGTATTTTGTACAACCTACTAATCTAATGATTTCTATTACAAATAATAATATCAAGTTTAGTTATAAAAAAGAATTTTTTATCTAATTTTTATTTAAAAAAAAATAATTAAAAACCCATACAACACTTTTAAGATTATTACGAAAGTTATCGAATGAAAACGTCGTTGATTGTAATTGGTGGTTAAATGTCTTACAAATCGGTAGGTAAAGTTAGTGACAATAAAAAGTTTATTGTAAATCTTGGTAGGAATTGATTTTTTTGTAATTTTAATTTATTAGTGCTGGGAACTTTTTAATATGACATATGGAGTATTTGTTAATAGAATGATGAATGATATCAAAGAGGTAGATGAAATTAATATGAAATTAGACCAAATGTATATTTATTTATAACTTTATTAATTAATTTCTATAAAAAATAGGGGTTATAATATTGGTATTCGTTTAATTGAAGATTTACAAGTTAAAACTAATGTAGGTCGCTGTAATAATTTTATTGATACGGCCAATACTATTGTTAATGTAATTGATATGGAATATCTTTCATTTAATTATTAATATTTTTAGATAGGCTTTAAACAATATGCTGGAATCATACCGAAAATCTCCAACTGGAACCAATATAATACTGAGTTCTCTATAATTATGGACAATAATCCACTTTCTGACAATGTAGAATTTGATATTGAACAATATAATGGTCTGTGGTATTCCAATATTATTTGTGGTATCATAAGAGGAGCACTAGAAATGGTTCATCAATTTTTACTACCATTTTAAACTATTTTTTTTCACTAGGTACAATTAAAGACAAATGTTTATTTTATCAAAGATGTTTTAAATGGTGATGATTGTACTGAGATTCGTGTAGTTTTTTTGGGAAAAATTAAAGAAACGTTACCAGTTGGTGAAGAATTCAATTAATTTATATTTTTCATGGTTTATATTGTAATGTTTACAATGGACTACTATTGATATATACTTTAATAATGTACGAGTAAAATTTAACGTTAAAATATATGCAAACCTAAATATAAATATTATAAATCATCAAGCTAAATGTTAATATTTTTATGTTGTATAGTTAGTTGATGGAATTGTCTTTATTGTAATAGTTTATTTATTAAAAATAAATTAGATTTTAATTATCTTCCTTTATAGCTAAGTTTTATTAGTGTTGTGATTTTTCCACTGAATAACCCCATATTCAAATATATAAACTTTAAATTACATTTCTTTTTTGTATACTGATATAATTAGTGTAGTTTAGTTATTTTGTATATGGTATCAACCAAACATATTCACTATTTATTAATAAATAGTATTGATATACACATTTAATAATTGAGTAGTTAATGAAGAACTTTACTTTAAAATTGATAGCTTAAAATATTCCTCTCTCCAATTCCAAATAGTAATGTGTTTGTCATAAAATTTAAAAACAAATTATATTTTATACATTTCTAAACGAAATAAATCCCATTTAATTTTTGACAAAGGTATATATCTCTAATTATTATATAAAGGGATATTTTTTATATTAAAGAAAGCATACATTATGTAAAAACTCACGGGTTAATTCTCAACGTACATACATTTTTAAGAGGCCAACGAAAGGTTGTGATTTTTTTGCACATAAAGTATAAGGCCTTTCCTCTACTAATTAATTAAAATTCACGTACATTCTTTCGTGATATATTTTTAAATAAATATGCATGTTAATATGAAGTTAATTATGTGTATCTGTAACTTGTAACCAAGTTTTTTTATTGAATAGATGTAGTTTCTTAAGTAGTACAAGCTTATTTAGTTATCAATCTTACAATAACATGTAAAATACTATCATATACATACAAAAAATTCATTTTCCTTAAAATATAAGTCCATTTTATACGGATAAATTTTTCTATACAAAAATACATCGAAAATATATGATTTTTTACTGATTATATCAAAAAACAATCTTACATGTGGCCATTCATATTTTGAAGATAAATCATAAATTATCATGTTAATGAATTGATTATTTTAGAAGCTGTCATCATTTTATAATAAAATACTAGTAAATAATAATTAACTTGTTTACAGTTAGTTGATAAATAATCAGGATTTTTGTTAAAAAGATAGTATAATAAAAGTATAAACTTGCAGTAATACATTATTAACAAATAACAATAAACTTATATAGATAAATAATGGTAGATGAAATTAAATTGTATCACTTTTTTTAAAGATAAAAAGTGATTGATGCAATTTATATATATCATAGATACTTTATTGAACTAATAAAGGGGGATAAACCTAGGAAATTACTCAATTATTTCTATAAACCAACCCATATTAGGCACATACTTTAACATAATATACTTGGTATCTTTCAAAACAACATTAATCCAATCATTCATTATTTTTATTTAATGTAAATGTAACAAAAAATAAGCTATACCTAGTTCAACAGCCTTATTGAGTTATATAGTGTACAAGCTTTTGGGTCAATTCTATATGTATAATAAAATAAAATTTTCACAATTAGAACGACATTTTTCTGATGATATTTTTCAATATATTGTGGCTAATATCCAATGACTTGTCATTAGATAATGTTATGTATATAGATAGTTTATTGGTTACATTAGAACAGAAAAATATCATTTTTTCATGTTCCTAGCTTTAAATGAGTAGTAGGTAGGTTCAAAAGAATTTTAATCTTTATAAAAGTAAATGTTCTATTTTTATTATGGTAGAGCATGGTTACTAAGTTAACAGTAGGTTGAATAAGTTGGCAATAATAAATCATTTAAACTATTATCATTAAATTATAAATGTGTCCATTATTTTAATAATGTCTAGCCATACATTAATCTAATATTAAAAAAAATACATTTAAAAATGTCATAAAATATCAATTTTTATGATAACGGCTAGTCAATCACACTCATAGACATAAATATGTAGGATATTAAACAATCTACTATATCCGTACTACATTGGAAGACTAAAAACCTTTAGAAATAGTCATTGTCTATCTGGATATGCGATTAGAAGCTCTTGTTTTAAACTAAAAATTAAAGTCTTAAATTAAACACGACAACTTTCTAAAAGGCAGTAAGATTATGATATAGCATAGCAAATTAGACAACAAACTTTATAGTAAGATAATCATAGATATTTAAACTTGTTTAGAAATACAACAAAATAATATTAAATGTGTAATAAAGATAGTAATATAATCATTCAAAAAACTGCTATAATTTATGTGGATTGATATTAATAGTAACTATTTGAAATACTTATTTTCAACTTTGGCACAAAAAACGATAAATTTTCCTAAAATGAATTAAAATGTAACAGAAACAAAAATTATTATATTAAAGACAATTAATAAATTATCATAAAACAATAAGTATTTTCACAGAAAACATATTCACTCAATCAGCATGAAAAATCATGTCTATAACAATATTTTTAGCTCTAGTCAAAAACTTAATTTGAATCCAAATTGAAGAATCTTATTTGTATTAACCAACACAACATTGATAAAGCTGACATTACATCCTTACTGTTAGAGATATCATCCGAAGCAAGTTCATATAGTCCAGAGATCCCAACAACATAATGGCCATTCATAACATTATTTAGCATATCACATGGTATCATTGGTATGGTTGTCGTTTTATAAATTGAATTTGGTATCTCTTTTCTTTTTCTACAATAAGAAAAATGATGAATATTATCAACAAATGTGTGTAAGATTTACTTAATAAATTTTTGGAAATGACTACTACAATAGAATGCTCGAAATTGAGATGATTTAAAACTGCGAGAATTTATATTCTAAAATATGTCAATATAAATATATGAACAAATTAAAATACTCTTTTAAACGAATTGGAACATTTTGAAAACCCACGGTAAAAATTAAAACACGGCATGGATTACGATAACAATTTGCGGTAGAGTTCAGTGAGCAGGCGCAAACTAATGATTAACTTAATTTCTTTAATCAAAATTTTATGTTAAACTTCAAATCATCCTAAAATACAAACAAAAATATTTTTTCCATAAGTTTTAGCTTTCATATTTGATACGATTTCTATAAATAATTGTATTTGGATGAGCACGTGTTTATTTGTTATGAATGAAATAACAAATTTAAATTTTCAATACAATGTTGTAATTAACTATTTATTAAAATTTTTAACACATACTTTTATATATGATATGATCAACAAAAAAATTAGAATTTCATAGTAATTACTGATTTGTATTTCGCGCATGCCTACTGAGTATAGATTTAATTATAAAAATTAAAATAAAAGTATTGTATTAAAAATAATGTAAATTGATCATTTTTTTAAAAATTAATTTATTTTTTATACTAAAATATTATTTTTCTAATATATATTTTATATAGATAATAAAATAGTATTTAGAGGGATATTTATCAAACATATAACATCAATTGTATTAATATGTATGGACTGTTATGGATATAATGTTGTTATTATTACAATTAGCAAGCCTATATGTAATATACTAAAAAGATTGAATATTCGAATCAATTTATGGTATAATATTATTGTAATCTTTAATAAAAGAAATTCTATCAATTAAAATGGTTATTTAATAGTAGTTTTAAGAATTAAAACATACTTATTATTGTAGATTTTTATTTTATTATAATTTTCAATAACATAAAGAATAAATAAATAGAAGTATTTCGATAAAATGTATGTTTTCTATGTGTTACTTATCCAATTTGTATAAAGGATTAAGTTGTAGTTGGATATTTCTCATACATTATTGAATGATTATACTGTTTAAAAGAAAAATTATAAAGAAAGAGTGAATGCTATACACGTATATATACTAACATTAATTCATTATTATTAAATATGTATAGGTTCATGTATTACAATTAGCACATATGGTATACATAATGAGATTTTATCATTAAATACAGCCAACAATTTTTCTAATGATTATACATTTAAAATTTTCATCAATATAATTGAATAATGTAACATTTGATCTAATCTTTGGCAAAATAAATAGTTATAAATGGAATATATGTTGATTTGGTGTATATTAGCTTGTAAACATTATTAGAAAAGATTCTTATGAGGTTCATCAACAAAATGGTTTACTAATTAGTGTACATATATAAGATTATGAATATACATTGTCGTCTTAAAAGGATATAAAATAGTGATTAAAAAAATGCCAATTAGTACATCAAAAAGTAGCTTTCAATTAATAAATTATAAATAATTATACTTTAGATAGTATTAAAGAGCAAATTAATTTAAAATTTTTTAATTTCTATATTCTAGATTTACATGATGACATTAAATATGAATGTATTAGAATATTAGCTTGGTATGCTAGCAATAAACAATTCCTTAGTATAAATCTGGCATTAGTGATATTACTATCTCTACATTATTATAGGTAGTCTATCAAGTGTAGTTAAAAATTATTGAAACAATCATCCTGCTAAATCCTGACTATATATACAGTCAAGTTGAATAGATTCATATGTTGATATGCAATTACATCATTATACATACAGTTCTGATAGCAATACACTTTATCAGAAACCATTTAATGTAAATTATATTTATAAATCACTTTAACATGCTTATTATATTTATTTTTACTACTCCTTATCCTACTATACTTTATTTATGAAATCATTTTATATAGAAATATAAAAAGATCAGATGGACTGTTTTTTTCATGATATTTATTAATGCTATAGCATTTTTTTTAGTTATTATGTCTACATTATCAAATCAATGGATTACAGTTATAAACAAAGCTGAAAATATAACCTATTGTTCTGGACATTATTTTGGATGTGTTCTTCATAACAAAAAAGGCACATACATTTGTTCTCCCCATATTATGTATATGCGTCAAACTACATTTACACATGGAGTAGGACATCGTAATTTCTTTATATTTTTTAACCAAAAATCCTCCATATATCACTATAATTAATTAATAGTACTATCTAATTCATTATAAACCTAATTTATATTTATTTGATATATTTATACAATATTTTTTAATTATATAATATTATTAAAGAATATGAGTTAATATTTTTAATGTTTAGATCCACCTGAATGGTTAATTCAAAGAATTCGAAGATTTCACTATTTCTGTATATAAATTTAAGTTGTATTTTAATTAATCTATATTTTAGCTAATTTTTTCAAACTACAAAGTAATATGATTACCTTATGCTTTTAATTATAAATATAATGAATTACTCTAAAAGAATCAACAAATCATACTGATTTATTAACCAAAAATCATAATATATCTCTTCAAAATTCAACAATTAAGGATTATTTATTAAAAAAATTCTTTACAAGTAATCATTTCAATAGAAATAATAATTATATAGACATTTTATTAAGAAAAACATAAAAATGACAGCCATTATTCAACTAAATCAAAACAATTTAAACAATATATTGATAGACAGATAGAAAAATTTATACTTACTATCCCAATAAGTCAATCAACAACATATTTAATGATTGATACTGAACATCTAAATCAACAACTAAATATAACTGGATTTCTTGATAATATTACTCATATAAATAAACCACTCAATAATATAACTACCAATACTAGTGAATTTAATCCAAACATAAAAAATCAAGATGATTTATTGTTAATTTCTGAACTTTTAATGTTAAGTATGTGTATTATTATAGAATAGTTCAATTATAATCCATTATTTATCATTATTAGACAATTCTTTATTAATTGTACCTATGAAAGAAGTTTATTATCATCTATCTGGTATATTATATACTACTATATGATCTATTTACTTAAATTAATATATTTATTTCATTTTTAGATGATGATACATCATCAGCTTTACTATCAATTAAAATAAGTTTTCTCATGTGTTCTATTTTACTTGTATTATCTGCTCCGATTTATATCACTATTGGATGCTGTATTTATATGAAATCACTTGTCACATTAGCTATCATACTTGGCTATCAATCTGTTATTGGTATATTATTGTACATATTTCAAATAATACTTTTAATTAACATTTTTTTTAATATAGGATTTACATTTTTAGCCCCTTTTGCTGTATATGTTATCAATGTATTTTATGATATTGAATATTATATTGGAGAGACTCAACTTGAAATTGGATTTGGTAATAGTATTTATGTTGCTATAGCTACGCTCATTACATTTGCAGCATCTATTTTGATTATTTTTGTGGTTATTGGTGTTACAGTTCGTTATCAAAAATCTTTCAAATATATTCGGCTTATCCCAGACTAATAATAATAATAATAATAATAGAACAAACAAGATACCATGAGTATTATGTTTTTAGTAGTGATTCTATATAATATTTGTTATTATAAAACATTATTTAATGTATACAAATATGTGTAAATTATAAAAATAAATAGGTGTTTATATGTTAATATTTAACAAAAATATCATCATAAGAATTGATTTTTTATTGGATTAATTAATTAGCTTATAAGAACATCAACAAAAATGGTATTTTTTAGACAAAAGTTTTTTCATTCAATAAATTAATATATCGAATGTTTTAGATAGAAAAGATACATATATAAGGGTGTAAAGTATAATTTAATCAATCAACAATTCTATAACACCAACAATTTTTTCATTTTCATAGTAAGAATTAGCTGATATGGATTCACCAGGTCCTACAATGCAATTCTTAAGGCAGCAATTATCACCAATAACACTATTACTAGCAATAATACAATTTTCTATGGAACAACTAATTAAAAAAACATAAATTAGAAAAAAAAAATTTATTAAATACAATACCTGCTTCCAATAGTAACATTATTAAATATAGTAGATTCATTAATACATGATTCATCTTTAATAACAGAATTTGGTCCAATATTTGAATGACGTATATTACAATTGTCAGCAAATGTTACACTAACATCTATGCAACATTTGTAATATGTTTCTTTCTAGAAAAAATAATTTAATTTTCAAATATAACTCAAGTTTATATATATGTCTAAGTTAAAAACTACTCTTGGGATAATCTTTTTATGTCTTACACCAGGTTTTAAAGGAGGTAATGGTTTTTGAATAAGCATTATAGTTTCATAGATCTATAAAAATTAAAGAAAATGATATTATCATATAAAATACATCACGATTAGCACGAATATATGCATTCATTGTATTAACACGAAATACAGGTGTAGGAGATCTATTAATATATATACTACATTTTCGACAGTTAGCTTTATTATTTTTTTGAATATAAAAGCTATCATTAATTGATTTGAATGAATTTGTTTGTCCAAAATTAATATAATCAAGTACTTCATCTAATTCAACATATTATAATTAAATATAACAACATAAAAAAACATATAAATAATAAATATACGAAAACCATATGATGAAGTAGTATCAGTATGATTAAGTGGATTAGTTAATAGTGATCTTTCTTCATCAGTTGTATAGCCAGAACTAGTACTATCATCAGGATCAATAGATTGAAATTGTTTTGCTATAATTTGTGGAATAATATCCACTCTTAAACTTTCTACTCTAGTACTTTAATAATAATAATATACATATTTATTATATAACTATAGTATGTATGAATAACAACAAAAAAAGTACTCCCATTTATTTTTAGTATACTCTTCTATAACATCATATCGAATAATATAAATATGTAGATCATGTAGTGAAGTAGAACAGTAAATTTGAGGATATTTTAACATTAACATTGGATTAAACATAATATTATCATCAATTTCATTTTCATTTAACAAATAAAGTAATTTTTCCTCATCTTTATCCATCAATATAATATCCTTTGAGTTAATATATAATTGGCCACATTTTAATAATTGATAATCTTTAGAATGTTTTATTTTTGATGAAGTAGTTTCTTTCTTATCTTCATATAGATGAAGTGGTGTAGAATTAGTCAAAAAAACTGATAGTATAGATTCATTTTTTCTATGTAATGCAACCAATTCATTTAATGATTCAAGATTTCCAACAAAATCACCACCAAAAAATATAATACTTCGAACATTCTAAAATTTTATTATTATCCCTTCAATAATACATTTATTATCAAATAATAATTAGATTTTACATCAATATATTCTTTAATAAGATAGAATAATTTGGCTGTTCCAGTAAAATTATCATAATCAAATGTTATATAGTGAATTTTTAATGATAATGCTAAACGTTCATAACGCATGCCCACTTTAGATAACTCATTATCAATATCATTTTTCCAATTTATTCTTGTTACCACATATACATCTTATAGTTGAGTTAATATAATATAATGATTCATCATAAATTTATTACCTTTAAATCCTTCTCTTTCTATATAGTTTAATGTGAAATATATAAGTGGTAGATTTCCTACTGGTAAAAGACATTTTGGTTTGTTGTTAATCAATGGAATAAGTGTTGCTCCTTCACCACCAGCTAAAACTACTGGTACAAATTCTTTCATTTTCCACTATTATAAATTTCCAATAGATTGTTGGTATAGAATAGTTGCTATTCCTATGACCAAAATATTTTTTATACGCGTGCGCATGCGTAGTATCTAGTTTTTTTAGTTGCTTGGTAGAATATCATGTAACAACTATTGCAAACAAACACCACCATATATATATATATA
>JRUX01000249.1:0-22922 GCA_001407235.2 Kudoa iwatai | reverse complement strand
TAATTTAAAGTAATTTTTTCTGTTTATTTATTAACAAAAATCTATAAAATATCAATATATTTACATAAAGTCATTATTTGTTTATTCTATAATTTTCTATACTTTAAGTAGTTTAGAAATACATCCAATATTCAGATAAATTCCTACTGATATGGTCAAAAAAATGAACATAATTTTAGTTAAAAAGCAAAAATAACTTTGTCTAATACCACAAAATTAAATAAATGAATGTAATTTTGATAATAGTAAAATCTTTTAAAAAGATGTTGGGAGTGTATTGATTAGTTTCCAGTTAAATTAAACAAAATAATTATATAGCCTCTCCCCAATAAATATAAATAATACAATTTCAAACAAAATTATAATTCTTTTATTAACTCCAAATTTTAAAAATCTATAAATGATTTAATAATTTGTATTAAATAACTACATTCTAAATTATTAGTCTTTTATAATTTAAACTTCATTCTCCAACTAAATCTATATGAATTTTAAAGCACACTGCCTTTACTATGCCTTTTAAACATCATAAAATAATTATACTACTTAATTTTTAATTTAATAGTATTCAAAATTATAATTTATGATAAATTATACTTATTATATGATCGATATTGATTATAACTATTTTCTGTATTATATAAATTATTACTAGAATTTAAATAGAATAACTAAATTCACAAATGCTTATTATGGAATCATTACTTGATGTTGATTGTAAACAGTAAAGATTAACATATTTCTACTGCATAGTAGACTTACAGCTATTATGACTTATAAATAATCTAATCGGTAATTTTTATAAAAGATATAACATTTAATACTATTACAATACTTAAAAAACTATCAAAGGTTTAGATTGTTTTTGTTTCTGTAGATTTACGAGCCCTAATTTTTCTTTACTTTGTGAAGAAATAATGTTAAAAAAACTGTTTTTTCAAGTTTACTCATTAATGAGTAATTGAATTTAACCCAATTTTAGATACATTAATTTCAAGCAAAAAATAATAGAAATAAAGATAATGATAATACAAACATAAGTGTTCTATAAATTCACATTAATAAAAGCCCAAAATATCTTAAAATACTTGATTTCATATAGATACTGACTCATTAGGGGAAAATTTACTTAAAAATACCATAATTTATAATGAACTTACATAGGCCTTTATAATTATTAGTTAATTTATTAAGTCTACAAAAATGATTCTACTACAATTTTTGGTTAAAGACATTAAAATGTAGCTTTGACTCTAGCCTACTCTAGTATTATAAATTGATTTAATACAAAGTACTTAAAATAATAAAATTTAATTTTTATAGTTTATGTTTCAATTATTTAGCTTTTGTTTGTCATAAACATAGTTTTATAAACATTATACTAATGTGGTAGTCTTATTTATTCATTATTTAATTGTTAAAGTAAGAATAATATTAATGTTACGCAAAAGAGTGGGAGTATCATACAAAAATTATCTATTTAGTGATGATAATTTATAAAAACAAAGCAAATTTATCATGTAAATCTCTTCAGGTAAACTAACATATCCATTATGATAGAGATATGGGTGCATTCTTGCCATGTATAAATCTATTAAAAAATTTCATTAATAATACAGGCTAAATGTAGTATAATTTCTATCCTACTTGTCTTAAAACATTATATATTATATAAGTTTTCAATTTTTTTTTACATTAATTCTATTAACTGAAATTGTGGTATTTTATCAACATGTATTTTTAGTTGTAATAATAAATTTTAAAATAACGCCATTAGAAATTTACTTTTTTATAAATACTGTTTTAATACTAAGTAAACATAACTAAATAGTTATATTTTAATCAATTATTATAAGGTTCATGATGTAAATATAACTGTCTTTTATATTTACATAGTTTAAATATTTAATAAAAATACATTATAATTAAATTTATTATTATATATAAAGGGTAATTCTTAATAAAAGTCACTTTATATATTTGCTGATAAAATAACTATATTTATCATATAATAGTTATATTTACACTAATTTTTATGATGTTGGTTATATCTAAAAATAATATTTGAAATATTTCATTTTTAAATTCATATCCTAAAAGGTAGCTTTTAATTTGTAATAGCAGTTTCTATACTCCTTATAAAACTATCAATATTTTTTAGCTCTCTAAATTAGATTAAACATATTCAAGGTTTTATTTAATACTTTTTGTGAAAAAATCTATTAACTTAGCTATACCATATATTTATTATTACTAATTTTATCCACACTTTGTTGTATGAACGCTAATTTTTTACTTTTTAATATGAATTCTTGATGAATTATCAAATATCATAATTTTAAGTGTTAAATATAATCTTAATAGCTATTATACTTATATTTAAAAAAAATAATTTAAATTATATTACATAATAATAAATATATGATCAGCCTTTATTTCCCTGTGTATATTGATACTTGGTTAAAATATCAAACTAGATAAAATCAAGCTATATACAAATAGGATTAAAATTTATATATATTATAAAAATAATTCTTAAAAAATATATTACCTGAATTCATACTTTTATATCATTTTATTATTGCTATAATAACTTTAAACCTTGTTTGTTACCTTCATTTCATACAATGCGCGCGCATACATCGAATAAATTTATAATATTACTATTGTTATTAAATGGCGATAAATTTTCATAATAAAATATAATAATAATTTTCGTTTCAAAATAAAAAAAATATAACTAATATGTTATAGAGAAATAAGGTTATCCTATTTAATTAGTTAACGAAAAATATCGATCTAAACAAAGTAAATAATAACGACATAGTTGTTATGGAAATATTTGATAAATTTTCAACAATAAAAAGTAATTGTAATAATTTAGTAGATGAGTTAAATGAAATATTATGTATTTCATCTGATGATTATACGAAGAAAAAACTGAAAATGGCACTTGCTGAAACAGTGTATCCTGGATTGGATGAAGTTTTATTCGAAAAACATCGTCATACTAATATTCACGACGAATTACTATGTAATACAGAGTTTTGTATTGAAAAAATAAAGAAAAATATGGTAAAAGCAAATAAATTTTTAAAAATATCAAATGAAAGACTTGATGAAATGATATGATAGTCTTATGATTATTATTATTATTTAATAAACAATATATGAAACACTTTTTAAAATTATATATGTGAATTCTATTGATATTAAAATACAATTTGATTGGTATATTTATAATTGGAAAAATTAGTGGTAAAACATCTGTAATTATTGTTTTGAAAATTTATGTGCTATTTTATCGCATATAAAAAGGTATATAGTTGATTAATAATAAATATATAAACATATTTTATTATAAATCTAAACATAAAACAATTTATTTGTTTATAACTTAACAAAAGAGAATGCGCGAGTAATCTTTTTTTTTAGTATGAAAGAGTAAAGAAAGGTACACTTTTAAAAAATAATAGATAAAAACAATATATATATATAACGTGAAATACATTATAAAGTTTTATTAAGCAAGATTTTAAATTAAAATTCACTTTTAACCACATTCAAACAATGAGTATACTATTGAATAAAAAAATTACAAAATAATATTGTCAATAATGTTCATATGCTTTCAATAGATTCTCATTTTGTTTTGTAAAATCAGCTATTGTTTTTGAAATAATAGATTTGTCTACGTTGGTAAGAGTGTACAATTTATTGATAGACTCATTAAAATATAAATTGGATTCAGAATCAGTATAGTTACGGAAAATAACTTGAAGAGCAGTTATATTAATAATTTGTTGTTTAACAATGTGGGGCGCTGTCTGGCATGTATCAACCATCTTTGACTAAACAAAATTATTAAAATTAAATCATTTAGTATTAATAAACATGAAATTGTTGCTATAATATAATAATAAAAATTCATAATTTTTCAATTATTAAAAAAACATTTAATTAATAAATAACTAGCTATATATTTTAGTCTAATATCAAAATATTTCATATTTTAAGAGAAAAAGAAAGCAAAAATTTATTATTTTATTTAGTATAGATGATATGGAATAGAGAAAATACCACATTATCATGTATTATAACAGCTACTGAATTGCAAAGACGTTTGATAACTTCTTTATGAGTAGATTGTTTGAAAAGAATAGTATCTTTAGCAAAATGAACAAGTCTAATCATAAAATTGTAAATATGAGATTGAACACAATTAGAATGAATAGAATAAAGATATCCATCATTAGATGTGAAACTAACAATAATTGGCAATAATACAGATCTAAACTTCACTTTTACATATCTATTATATAAAAATATCAATATTTATTTCACATAAGAAATAGATTGATAAAGTTACTGATTAAGAATATTGTTAGAAAATGTGATAAAAGTGTCATATAATTCAACTAATGTAGGTAATTCAATAGAAAGTGGTACAATACTAGAATAGGGTGTTGAACAATGAATAAATAATGCGTCAACCAATGGTAAAAGTACATTAGTCATATAGGCAACATTACAATATATCATCAAATAAATAGTATCACGTTTATTGTTATAGGTAAAATTGTTTGGAATAATTTTATTGTGAGATACATTATTAAATGTATTCTTTAATGAGGTATAAAATAGCATAAAAATTTTTCTAATATTACTATCATGTAATTTTAATTGATCTACATCATGATATTCCAAACAATTAGATCGAATGATAGGATTCATAAAATAGCTAACACTTAGCATCCACTTTATAAATTGGTTATGGAAGTCAATAGGAAATTGAGTAGTTACAGATCCAGTTTTAATATGATTTTTTTTTGTAGAGTTTGATACACGTCTGCTACTACTATTCTGTGAAGATGTATTAGATTGTGTTAATCTAGATGAATTTGAAGCAACTGTAATAAAAGGATTACTATCTAAATAGATAGTTGGAATAGGTTCATCATCATTGATAGATGACTTTATTATAGTAGCTGAATTGTTACCAAATAATATATTGGTACTATTTTCATTATAGTCACCACAATCATGAATACTATTAAGAGTATCAATAAAATGATCATCACGAACAATCCATGTTTCTTGTTGGTAGAGCATACGTAAACGATCACATGTATAATTAGTACATAAACGAAATAATGATTGACAAAATTCATACATTAAAACATGAAATGTTTTAATAATAGTGTGATTGTTCTTTTTATTCACATCAGTGTAGCTACCACTATTATTATCATTATTATTATTATTATTATCATTATTAAGATTATCATATGAAACTGATTGTTTATTGGAATCAATATTTAAAACTAATGATTTATCATCAATAATATGGTTAGAATCTGGGCTATCGGTTTTAGCTTTAAATAACTTAGAACCAAGTTTAAAATTAAAAAAAGATTGATGTTTATTAATAACATTTCTTAATAAATTAGTTCTATTTTTAGTTTTTTTCTCATTGTATTTTGTTGCATCTACCATATTTGGTAATACTCTATATATGGATGATATTTTATCAGATAAATCTAATAGCTGAGTGTATGATAATAATGATATGAACATAATTTTAATAGAATTAATTTGGTTTTCTTTCTTTTTCTTGGAGAGTTGTGATTGTGGATCGCTGCTATAAATATTATCATTTAAATCTATACCATTACCACTGGATATAATTTCATTAGTGTTATATTTGATGAGATGAGTTAATGATAATCTTGATGAGATGATATTATTTTGTGAAAGGCTATCATCATCTAAATCAAAATTACATTTTTCTATTTCTTCATCATCACTATTGCCACTAAGTTCAATTTTAAAAAGCATATTTGATAATGTTTTAAAATAAAATTCTAGACTTTCTATTAACATGGCAATCATTTTATTATAATTTTCTTTAAAATCACTCTCATGGTTATGGTTTTCAACATAAAAATGGCAACCACATAACCAATCACAAAATTCATTATAATAATTATTGCAGTAATTGATCACAAATAATACTGTAGAATCAACATGTGATGATAAAATATCATCATCACTTTGTCCATTACTATTTGTCACAGTATCATCAATACCAAAACTATTCATTTGCATACCTCCCATAGTAACAGTATTTGCAACTTGAAGATATGTTTTACGATGATCATTCATACTATTTATATCACCATTAGTTGAATATATCATTTCTTTTTGGTTTGATGGAATTGAAGATGATAGGTTGGATGTAAAATAATTGGTATATGAGCCATTAAGTATTTGTCTAATTTTACGAACATGAAAAGCAATAAAAATATTTTCAGTGTTTGATATTAATGTTTTGATATTTTTATCTATTTGACAAATATACAACCATGTGTGACATATATTTGGATGGAGAGCAAACAAAAATTTTAACAACTTTTGTTGAGTAAATGAATGTAACAATTGATCACTATATGTTTTCCAATTAAAATTACCTTTTCTAATAGTTGTAGCAATATTACTGGTATCTGATAGAATAAAATTATTATCATGTGCTACTATATCACTATTAACAGTGCATGTTATAGGATCTTTAGATGTTAGTAATATGTTGTTAGAATTTATGGTGTTTTTATTAATAATTGTTGAATTACCAATTGATACAGTACAACGATCAATATATTTTTCAAGATATTCAGGTTTTGGATTTTTATAATTTTTTATAAGATTAAATGATGTACAATGAGTTAATTTTTCCCATATATCATTTATTAATAGTTCTATATAGCGATGAAATATCATCATTATCTCATCTTTTCTGCTCAAAGGTTCCATAAGAACTTTAACTTGTTTCAAATTGGCCATAGCTGATTCATAGTTTTTGGTTTGTAATGCTTTTTCAAAAAGTGTTGGCAAATTAAAAAAATATTTATAATTTTCAATTAATTTAATAGTATGTTTTAACTTATCCATTTCTTGCTGTTGACGCAGTGTTGATGAAAACACATTATTAGCAAATTCATAACATGAACTAAATTTTTTACATAGCTCATCTGAATCAAATTTCACTTTTCTAGTACATTCTGTAAGTGAATGTAATCCATTAATCATGTCAACCAACACAGTAGAACTATTTAAAAGCCACGATTGAGATTCCTGTTTGTTTTGTTGAATGTGTAGTGTTTCTCTTAAATTATTGATTCCTCTCTAACATTAATAATAATAATATATTATAAAAAAATATACATATATCATGAATAAAAAATTATTTTAATAAAAGAATTAAAATACTTTACAAAATACATATAAACTAATTTCAATTACAAAAATGGCTGGAAATATTGATTAAATTTTATTCATATAAAATATTATTTTTATAAATTATGATAAAAAAAGTTGTGATAATATGCTTTAAGAAATCAAATACATACTTTAAACTCTTCCCAAGTTGTATTGTAATGTCTTGTTACCAAGAATTTATTTACACTAAAATTCTCATCAAAAATACTCGCACTTCCAGTTATACCATAATTGTTTATAATATTATTAATGGTAGCTTTAGTTTTAGCACCTTTAGAATCCTTATTTTTTATGATACCTAATGGATCAGGCTCAAATGTATCCAAAGGTACTGATTCTTTTTCATCCATTACAGGTAGAATTGATTCAATAGCTTCATCAATCCAAAAATCACTTTCTTCTAAAATGTTTACTCTTGTAACATGCAATTCAAAAGCTAAAGAACTTAGACATTTTCCTCCAGATTTAGTTGTGAGAATCACCTCACCTATACCATCTCTAGCTTTGTAATTGCTAATGACTAGTGCTTTAATACATTTAGTTGATATCCACTTAATGGTTGATGTACAATTAATACCACATATAAACAATGAAACAATATCATTAATACTATCACCAAGATAGTCACCTTTAATGAGAACATTGGTACCAATACTACCAACATTTGGATCTATACTAATAAGTTTTGTATCTTGCATCTTTACATCCATTCATAACTAAAAATTATCAGTGAATTATTTTGAAAGCCTTAAACAACATACAAATCTCAAAAAACGCTTACGAAACCAGACGGTTTTCTATGGTCGGTTATTTCCGTTAGAGCATACTTATCTCGCTACTATCTCGTTTACTTGATTAATGTAATGTCAAACCCAAAAGATAGCTTTAATTTTGATGAACTAAAATTTGATATTGATTTTAATGAGAATGTCAAACCATTTTATGCTGAAGAAGAAACTACCGAACAAAAAGAGGATGTTACGAAACTTTATGCTATCAATTCCAATACGTCGTCACTTGCTGCAAATGATATAAATACAAATAGTAACATAGATACATCTAGTATATTAATTTTATATATAATTATTTGTTATATCAAATATATAGGTAATATTAGCTTGGAACAATCATCTAAACCAGTGACATCTGATAGTAATCTCACATCTGTAGCTTCAGTTAATTCACTAGCTACTACGAAAAATTTGGTTTCTCGTGATAAGAAAAAATTAAAAAATGAATCATTAAAAAGTTTTTATTTATTTATTTCATGTTAATTATATTAGTTATCTTAAGATAATAAATCTAAAGATACGGTGATAGTATCAAAAGCTAAAAAAGAAGATTTAGAGCATGATCCTCGGGAAATTGTCAATATGGTATTCATAGGGCATGTTGGTAATTTTTTTAAAATTTGTAAAAATTATTTTTTAAAAAAAATAGATGCTGGTAAATCTACAATTGGTGGTCATTTATTATTGTTAACTGGGCAAGTTGATAAACGAACTATGGAAAAATATGAACGTGAAGCAAAAGAGAAAAATCGAGAATCTTGGTATTAAATAACAACTTACATTTTAATTCAAATACTTATAGGTATTTGTCTTGGGCACTTGATACTAATGCTGAAGAGAGAGATAAAGTAAATAAATAAGTATCAACAATCACTGTATGAACAAAATTATTATAGGGTAAAACTGTGGAAGTTGGTAAAGCCTATTTAGAAACTAAAAATAAACGTATTGTACTTCTTGATGCTCCTGGTCATAAAGGTTTTGTTCCTAATATGATCAGTGGAACAGCTCAAGCTGATATTGCTATTTTGGTTATATCTGCTAGAAAAGGAGAATTTGAAACTGGATTTGAACGTGGTGGTCAAACTAGAGAGCATGCATTAATTGCAAAAACTGCCGGCACTAAATATTTAATTGTTGTTGTTAATAAAATGGATGATCCTACTGTAAAATGGGACCAAAAACGTTATAATGAAATTGAAACTAAATTAACACCATATTTAAAAAAAATAGGGTTTAAAACTTCTGGTAATTGCAAGATTATTATTATTTTGATTAATTTTTTAATAGTTAAGCTATATTAAATAAACTAATTTTAATATTTGAAATCTGTATTTTTGTTAATATAATAATTATATTTCTTTAAAATAGTTTCTTGAAAATATAATAGTTTAGTTTTTTTAAAAATATGTACGTTCATACTTATTTAGTTACACACATTTATTTTTAATTTGACCTAAGACTTGATCAAATTTGATAATTTTTTAAATAGAATTTGATTTTATTAATATTTTACTGATAACAGTTACTGTTTTGATAAGTTTTTTATCATAAAAAACGATACAACTAAATTTTAATGTTTTATAGATATATTTTATATGCCATGCTCAGGTTTTACGGGTCAAAACCTTCGAGATAGATTAGATCCTAATATTTGTTCGTGGTACAAGTAATATTTGTAATAATTGGGTTATTAAAAATGCTGAAAATAAAAATATTTAGTGGACCAAGTCTACTAGAATATATTGATGAACTACCATCAATTAATAAACAGTTGGATGCTCCTCCCATGATTCTTATTTCAGACCGTTACAAAGTTAATATAATAACATATATAAATATTCATGTTATATTCAATTATTGTTATTTTTCTATTAGGATATGGGAACAGTAGCTATTGGTAAAGTTATGTCAGGCTACCTAGCTAAAGGAGATTCATTTGTTATGTTACCTGTTAAAGTTTTTTTGCTAATTATTATTTAACGGGGTTTATTTATATGTAGAAAAATACAAAAATTACTACAGTTCTTTCATTGGAAGATGAAGAAAAACCTGTTGCAAAAGTTGGTGAAAATGTAAAATTACGTCTAACTAATATTGAAGAGGAAGTAAACTAAATAATTGTTATTAGTTTTTTTTAATATTTTAATTAGGATATTCCTTTGGGGAGTATTCTCTGTACAGCTAATAATTTGTGTGATTGTTCATCAATGTTTGATTGCCAATTGATGGTATTGGATTGTAAAAATATTATATGTCCTGGGCATCAATTTATTATGCATTTACATAATGCTGCAGAAGAAATTTCACTAGTAAAAATTCATTATATTATAAATAGAAAAACTGGTGAAAAAATTCCTGGTAATACGCCTCGGTTTATTAAACAAGATCAAGTTTGTATGGCAAGAATGAATGTTGCTAATCCTACTTGTATGGCTGCTTTTAGTGAATATCCTGAACTTGGTCGTTTTACTCTTCGTGATGAAGGTAAATCACCATTTTTTTTTCATTATATATAAATTAATATGATACTATATTTTATAGGTCGAACTTGTGCTGTTGGTAAAATAGTAAAAGTTCTCCATCCAAAATCTAAATCTTTTACGTAAATATTACTATTTTCGTGTAAACTGTTAGATAGTATAGGTTTTTTTGCTAATTTTTCTAAATATTGTATTTTTTTTATTATAGATGTATGTAATCATCTTTCAGAGATTTATTATAATAATATTTTAAATTTTAAAAAGTGACATTGTTCTGTAATGAGTTTTCTTTAAGTTTTTATTTATAATGGCTAGACAATGGATACCTTAATTTTTTATATAAAAACTTCATTAATTATCTAAAATTGACATATATTAGTAAATTTTCTTTAATTATTAGCATTTTTTATTAAGATATTTTCTATCTATGTCTAAGTGAATGTATTTGTCTACACTGTAAATTAATATGAATATTATTCTACTTGTCATAGTAATACAATAAAACCAAACCTTTATAACTATCTAATTTATACGTAATCTATTGTGTTTATTATAAAAATAAGTTTATATACAATTTTTAGTTAGTTATATCTTTATTTGTATATAAAAATAAATTTTACTATATTTATTAAAAATCAAATGAATATAATCTGTTTTAAATTATAAAATAAGTACAATTTTACATTTATAAACTTTAAAAAATGGTAAAAAACTATACTATTATAAAAGAAGGAGTTAAGCAACTTAATATCATTATTTATATATTATCTAAATATTCTTACTGATAATTGTGGTTAATTTTATGTTTTATAGCTATTAAATAATGAATAATTTATCAAAATTTTTATAAATAGTAGATTATTTTTGATAATTAATAGATACAAACTTATCAAAGAAAAATTTATAATTTTTATGTTATTTATATGTATAATTTCTTATCATAGCTTTTTATATCGATTTCATTTAATTTTATAGGTTTAATTATATTTTTTAATTAAAATAATTATAAACATATTAATATTATTAAATTAAATAGATATTTTATTTTATACAATGGTTTATTAAATATTTAAATAGGGTTTTTTAATTATATTAAAAGTAATAAATTATGGCGCGAAAATTATTTAATATATATAGTTGACTTAGAATAGTTTTTATGACACTAAAAAATCAATAAATCTTTTTAAATTCAATTATTTTGATATATTTTAACACAATATAATTAGTTTTTATTTAAAAAAAAATTAATATTAACTATTTTCTTTAATATTCACGCTTATAATAATATATTTGTATTTTTTTGACTTTAATGCATAATGTAATTTTTTAAAATAATAAGTATACTATAAGTTAGGATATAATCGAATAATTTTAAAAGATTTCATATAGAATCAATAAAGAATTATTAAAAAATAATAGAATATATTTTAGTTATAATAATAGCAATAATTTGTTCATAAAAAATACATTATATATAAAATGTATTTATTATGTGATATTAAATTGAAGAAGTATTTATGGATTTATATTCATTAAAGTTTATTAAATTAGTTTATTTTTCAATTTAAACATGTATATCATGAGAAATAAATGGATTTAACTATGAAATACAATAATAAATCCATTTAGACATTATATACAATATATTAGATAATAAAATAGGTTTTTATTTGATTTTTCTATTATATTTTTGAAGAAACATCACTTTTTTTACCAATATCACTATCCCACATAGAAGAAGTAGATGAAGAATTGTTAATAGCAAAAATAGGATCTAAAAGTAGTTAAGTAACATAAATTTTTCATGTAATTTAAAAATAAGACAATACTGGGTACTAAATAGAGATTAAATCGTGCTGGATTATCAAGATAATCATTAGGATAGCGTATAGCTACTGTAAGATGATCACTTATTGTACCTTCTTTCATAGTAGCCTCTAACAAATAGACATGGTCTTTAGTTAAACGGATGGGTTTTGATGATTGAACATTAGGAAATCTTTTTATAACAATTATAATAGAATAGTTTATAGTTTATTTATAAAGATACTTGTCCAATTGCCTAAATGATGTGTAATGACCTTTTCTTAGAGATACAACTACATTAAGATTGATTTCATCTGTGTCACCACTCAATTGTAATTCACATTCATTGTCACATGACATATAAAAAGTGTATTCTCCACTCATATTTGGCTAAATAATATGCATGAAACAATAACGAAAATAATTGAAACTTTAAAATAGGTTGAAAGGCGTTGTCCATAACCATCAGCAGCATTAGGGGGAGCTTCAAAACTATCTAAAATAAGAAATTCATCTGGTGAATTTGGATATCGACTGTTGTTATAAAGATAATCAAGATCGGTTTTAATTCCTAAATTAAACCATGCTTCTCTTAGTATACCACTATTAGATTCTATAAAATATATAAAAAAAAAGTTTTATTGTTTTTATTTGTAAAAAAAATTATAACCATTTTTATTAATTGAAACTCTAGGTTGAACATAATTATCATGCTCATTTGTAGATATATCTGACCATTTAACATCATTACTAATCACAGTAGGTTCTATAGATAATATTATAAATTTTAAAAGATTTATATATATATATATGTAACCAATTACTAGCAGATAATATTGGTATTGATGTTGAAGAAATTGGATTATTTTCTGGAATAATAGTTGTAATTGATGGTTCCAATTTCACTGTAAATTTTTTTTTATAAAAAAAATAATTTAATTTTTTATATTATTTACTATTAATCGTTGGATTGGTAGGTGGTGTGAGAGAATTCATTGTAACGACATTGTTTATATCACTTAATGAAGTAGATGGCAGATCACAAACATAGCTGGTTTGATCTTTGGCTGCACATATATTCATAGTAGGATCAAATATAGTTCCACTTTCACAACGTTTTGATATTGGACTATAACCATTACATTCAACATAGCTATCACATCCTTTAGTGTAGTCTGCACATACTGAATCTGGTACACTGCAACAGAATGTTGGAGGATACCATGTTGTTGCCATACTTTGAATAAATGGCTTTTTTTATTTAAATATATTAAATTTTTAATAGTTTTATTAAATAATTTACATTCTGTTGATTTTGAAACCCATTAATATAATGAAAAGTGGAATCTGGAGTTAGTGTAATTTGATTGCTATCAATATTGGTAGGTATTGGAAATGGTACTATATCCATTACTTTAGTGGGAATAGTTTGAGGTTGAAAATCCATATTTTGAAAAAATATTTCATTTTTTTTAGCAGAAAAATTATTTCTATCTAATATCTCATTGCTTATATTTTCATTAGGTACTATTTTAAAATTATATACACGTATAGTTAAATAAATAATAAAATTATCAAATACAATTTGTTGGAAAGTAGGTTTTGGTTAAAGTTACGGGTTGTTCATTCATTATAGGATCTACATGAGTATTAGGTCTAGTAGAATGATTATGGATAGTTGAATTGACGAATGAATTGGAAAAATCAATTTCTTCAGGTGTTGTTGCAATACTTACTGATATAGGATTTTTGTTAGTATTTTGTAACTGATTAGTCATTTTAATATTAAAAAATTCTTCATCTTAATACACAAAAATATTTATAAAGAGCTTGTTAAGATTAGTATGCATATATGCTATAAATTTATTATATACTTGAAAATTTGACTAATTTACTCTCATTTTGCGATGAAGTAATAACTCCATTATAACAAAATACTGTATTATTCAAATTAGTGACATTAAGTGGAAACCATTGATCACTATTGGTAATATATTTGAAATGATAATTATTTTCATTAGAAAATCCAATTAAAATATCTTTTTTGTTAGAATAAATTTTTTGTAGATTAAAAGGATCATTTTTCCAATAACTTCCTATATTAATGGTTATAATTAAAATTAATTTTTTAATATATAAAAACCTATTAGAATTAAATTTTAAATAATAAAAAAAATACATATATAATTAAAAAAAACGTTAATCACAAGAAAAACCTTAAAAAAATACTTTATATACCCATTATATTTTTATAATATTAAGTTTTACATTGAAAAATATGAATTTTAATATATATATCAATCGTAATAATAATTATTTTAAACACATTGATAGTGTTAGATATTATAAGAAATTTCTTTTAACTTAAGATTATATTAATTCCATATACTCAGTAAGTAATTTTGATATATAAAGTTAATAAAATAATCACATACATATACAATTTTATTGATTTTTTTTTAAATTATGCTATTTAAGAATAATTTCTTGGAGCTAAATAATCTTTGATTTATACACAACATATATATATGATTGAAAAATTTATATTATTGCATGTAAAATATATTATATTTGAAATAAACTAATATATTTTTATTTAAATATATTATATAAATAAAAATAAAGGTTTATTATAATATTAAGATAATACTATAAAAAATATGTATGTAAAATGGCATATATTTAATATTGTTTAATGTTTAAAAAAATAAATATATGCCTTTATTACATATGTAAAACATACCAAAAGGATTATCTTCATCAATATTTTTTCTATAAAATGTTTCATTATTATATGAAATACCCCAACAACGATTATCAAAACAAGCTATTGATTTGAATTGAACAATACCATTAGGTAGTTTCCACCAATCATAATTATTCATAGTTGATCTATATAAAAATATTAATCAAGATGATTTAAATAAAATAAAATATACAAATCAGTTATGTGTCTGGAATAAATACTACCATGAGTGGTAAGTATCCATACAACTTGTCTATTAGCACAAGCAACTGAAATAACTGGTTCTGGTGTAACCATATGAAACCAAGCTTTATTTTCATCATTATTATTTTGATCTATAATTAAATTGTTATAAAAAAATGATTCATCGAATATAATTAAATAAATACTATGTATATAACGAGCATAAAGTGTATTATTTTTTGTAACACTCCATACAATATCAAAGCACATAAAATAATCTAATACATTAGTAGAATCATTTATTGGTGGTTCCATTTGTAGAATAGTAGAATGATTATAATAATTTTCAAATTTAATATTCATTCCATGATTATTACTATATATATAGGTATCATTTAAACAATCGTAAATATTTAAAGAATCATCATATAATAATTGTTTTTTTTCAACTATATTATGATCATCAAATTGTGATATTTTTGGTTTTATTCTATTATTATTATTATTATTAGTTGACACACATAATGCATTTTCACATTTAGGATGAGAATTTGGACATTGACTACATGGAGGTCCACTAACATAAGGATATTTTCCAACAACATTTCCACCAGGAACATAATTACAAATGAGAATAGTTTTATCATCATTACATTTTTTTGCTGAACATGCCATTCTATTAGTCTCACCCCAAATAATTTGTGTATAAAGGCTACATTTATATGAACAACGATTATTATAAAATGTATAGTTTGATGATTGTTGAAGCCAACGTTTAATTCCTTCAAATATATCACCACAATGATAATTTGTACCATCAGATCGTATACATTGACCTGAACCCCATGCAATATTTTCTCCAACCCAAGCTCTTTCTTGTCTATATATATAAATACAATTATTTATTAATATATCATCATATAATTGTTATAATAATAAATATATAAATATATTTTTTATTACTTAAATGATTTATTTTTTAAATGACTTGTTAGACGATCATACAATTGATGTCGTAATTGATTATGTGTTAATTGACATTTTTCAACATATTCATTTGTTATATTTTCTAATATATTATCCCATTCTAATTTAAGCATATTAGTTGCTGTTGGATATACATTTGCACGAAAATGGTTATGTAATGCTAGAATTAATTTTTTCTGTTTCTCAGATAGTCCACCAACATTACCAATATCACCTTCTAATGTTGTATTATATATAGAACAATATGAACCCAATAAAATTGTTTCTACAACTAAAATATAAACTTAAATTCATATAATTAATTACCAATCAACAAATAAAATTGAAAAAATTGATTTAAAAATTTTAAACTCATAATACACATACAACAGTACACGTTGCTATAGTACAAAAACTACCTTAAAAAGTGTGAAATAATTTGTATAGTATTGTTTTAAAACAACACATTGATTATCATTAAACTAATTAAAAATGATAATAATAGCTAACTTGTGTTAGCTGTGATGTTTTATTAATATAATACAATGTTACACTTTTAGATATCATAAAAAATAGACTTGAAAAAAAATACTTTATTATTTGTTATTAAATACTCTTCTATAAGTATATACATATATAATTTAATGTATTAATATTAAATTTTAAATACCATTATATTAATTTTATTATTGGATCAATGTACATAAATATACCTATATATTAACTATTAATTTAAATGAGGATAGTTAGAATGAATTAATAATAAAAAATAAATGACCTATTTAGTGTAGATTAGTTAATTATTAAAATATACAATATTTAAAACTAAATAAATATTACAATAGCTTAAAAATTAGTTTTTTAAATATTTATAAATAATAGTATTTTATTTTTATATAAATAATAAAAAATTTTAGTTATTATTAATTTAATTAAAGTTAATAATACGTTTTTAGTGTAATTTAATGTATAAATAGTGGAAATTGTATGATCAACTTAGTTTATTAGTTTATTTACATCATTCTTTTAATAATATAATTATTTAATCTATTATATTAATATTATTATTGATTAGAATTGATTATTTTTTCTTATTTTAAAGCAAGTAAAAGAGCATATATTATTGATTCTCTGGTTATAATATGGTAATATTAATAAAATATCAATTTATTAAGAAAACAAATCCATAATATTATGATATTTAACACTTTAATGAATTTAAAATGAGTATAACGAATATTATTGAATTTTCATTAGTCTCACATGCTAATTTATGGTTTTTAACATAATGGATAAAAATACCACATGTAATAGTTTGAATAGATATTTTAGTTGGTACTGTTAGAAAGCCTATTACATAAAGCCGTCATTATTCATTCTATATACTTTTATAAATCTATACTTATTATTTATCATTGTTTTTTTAATAAAATAACTATATATTTTTATGTAACACTATGGAATTTTCTTGAATAAAGACATTACTATTTATAATTTTTAATTAAAACTTCTTCTATGACAAAATAAAGTATATTTACTTAAATTTTATGCATAAATAGAGGTTGTTTTGTTTGCTTTATTTTAGCATACAATTAAAACAATGTAAAACTTATTTACGAGTATTAAACTTGAGAAAATACAGTTATTTAATTAAATTAATCTCTCACTAATTTACAAGGTTAGACTTCTTAAAAATTGTTAAGTAACAAATTTTAGCCCATCTACATTATGCCCTTTAATTAAAAAAATACTATCTTAAGGATACATCAATCTATTTAAAAATTTAACCTAATAAATATCCTCCCTCATAAGCTACAATGTCAGAATATTTTAAAATAAAATAATAGATCAACCTAAAGTAGTTTTTTTATAGAGTCCATTCATGTAGGTTTCAGCTCTACAGAATACATATATTTAATACATTGCTTTAAAATAGAAATTATTGGCGCCCAATGTCTAACCACGTGCGAGATTATAGTTACACCCTCAAGCTCGAGCTATGACGAGCTAATAGCTCTTTCGTTATTATTGTAGTGTTAATTTAGAATTTGGATTCAAAGTATATTAACAATCATAAAAATGGAATAAACACGGGACTACACAAATTCATAGCCATAAACTATGAGTTTGATAGCTAATCACATTAAACCCCCAAGTTATGAATACCCACAGATTTAACAAATGGGCTTACGAAGATTAATCCCTTTGTGAATATGAACGAGGCTCAACTCGTTGGGGATTTCTATGTTTGACTTTGTGATTATTTGGTTAAAATCTCCTATAATCAAACATTATATAAACTAATAAGTATTTTTCTAAAAATATTATTCATATAATTTTTAATTTATTATTACTTTATATTAGTTATGATATTATATAAGATTTTGCCATGGATTATATATAGATGTTATAAAATAAGGATTCGTCAGTTTTTAATATATAAAATAATAAGTAGTACTTTTAAATTCAGATATCTTAAATGTTCTATTTAGTATAAAACTGTATCAATCACAAATAATAAATGGATTATTTATTATTATGAGCAGTATATGTGTATTTAATTAAAAGCGTTTAATTTTATTATTTATTGAATCGTTTTAATAATTATAGCTCGCACATAGCTCAGATAATAATCATAAATATTTATTTATATATAGATATAAAGTGTAAAATTGATTATAGGATCTTTATGCCATTACTACAAACTTTTTAATCTAATAAAGAAAAAAAAAGTCATTTATTGCAATGAAGTATGATACTTAAGTAAACCATTATATAAAAAACAATAGTACAAAATCTATCAATTAGAGTATTGAATACATTACTGCAAAATGATGACTATTTTAATCTAAAATAACTTTAATCATATTATGTGATCAACTATAACATACACTACAATAAAAATAAACAAAAAAATGGTCAAAACATAAATATAAGTAGACATATCAATAAATTGGTCTAATAAATCATATATTATGTACATTAATGCATAAATTGGTTATTTATTACGAAAATAAATAAGTCATTTAACCAATGAATTACCATGTATATTCATATCTATTTATTCATTTGATAAAAAAGAAAATATTTTATTATAAAAGAAACGATTCCATATGAAAACCTATTAACATATTTATTATTAGATTTGTATATTATGAAAATTATAACAAAACATGCAACATAAAACACAGAAAAAGTAGCAATTAATACACCACAACTAAACTATAGGTAAGTGTCCAAAAAAATATAAAGGTAATAAGCTGAGAAATAACATCACTGCTCATAATAACATAAAAGTTGATAAAATATTTATGATGATTGCAACCACATTTGATCCATATTAGTATAGTACATATGATTGATACAATAAAATACATTAGTAATCCTTCATAGTTTATCAATCCCAATGATCCACATATAATACCAGAAATTATTGCAGAAATGATACGAATTAATCGTAAATTTTGAGCATTTATATTGATATTATTTTGATCATATTTTTGGGTATCAATTAACGTAGATATATTACTCCAATCTTTTGTATCTTTTATATTCATTTTAATGCAACTTTACTAACAAATTTCTTTCAATTAACAAGAAATCAGACAAATATCAGACTATCGATAATGTATGCGCATGCGTACAAAGCTAAATATAGTAGTATTAAACAAGTTAACATTTTTGTTCACTATAATCTATAAAAATTACAAAATGATATCAAATAGAATTTAAATATATTTTATTGTAATAATATTGTAGAAAACTACTATCTATATGTAAATAGAGACAAGACTCCCAATTAAAGACATCAACCGACAATTAATCCATTTCAGAGTAATTTATATATAAAATATATTCATATTTGAAATTATAGTTTAAAATAAAAAATCTATAATAATATTGAATTTAAAATAATAAATTTATTAGCTTTTAAAATGTTATATCAATAAATTCTTGTATTAATTAAGGATTGAACTATTTGCCGAATGATTGCCGAATAATTGTGGATTAATATTGCTTGCACATAGAACACTGATCGTTAAATAGGATTGCTCCACGAAATCATACTTTCTTTGTACTATCCTTCGAAATAATAGGTACGAATCTTATTATATTTTTTGTGTGTTTGTGTTATTTGTTTTTCTTTGAATGGATTAATTGAATATATATATATATTCATATATACCGAATTGAATATTACATTAAATATTATTAGAACCAATTCGGTCTTTAATAAAAATGTATTATTTATTGTTTTATTCATTGGAACACCTTTCCACTATTGAATATTTACAATAATAATAAT
The DNA here is from genome assembly GCA_001407235.2 of Kudoa iwatai. Classification (NCBI taxonomy): domain Eukaryota; kingdom Metazoa; phylum Cnidaria; class Myxozoa; order Multivalvulida; family Kudoidae; genus Kudoa; species Kudoa iwatai. The sequence continues at coordinate 2,366 of JRUX01000249.1, read as the reverse complement.
AATTGTTGTAATCGGTTAGTTACATAATTGACAACATTCTTAAAATAATTCATTTAAAAAAAAAAGTAATTCCTTTACTTTAATAATGTTTTATTCTTATATAATAAAATATAATAATTAATTGTTTATTGACATACATGTTGATACATTATTATCAATATAAATAATATTTATAGCTATATTTTTTTTGTAGGAAAAAGATTTTTCACCAAAAAATATTCCATTTAGAGATATAATTATTGTTGTGATTTGAATTCTTTTAAATATTTGTATACCAATTGAAAATTAAACAACAGTAGATGTCTGGAATACGTATGTCATCAATTGTATTCTACTAGTATATGTTATGTTATTATCATTTTTAATGTTACAATATAAATAAAACAAAAAATTACTTATATTTAATAGAAATTAATTAAATATATTGATTTTAGCTACACACATTATATGTGTTTTGAGGGGTTCATTACCAGATACCTATGAACACATTCTATTGGAGGATATAACGCGAATATCTAATGGTGCTTTTGGTGTTGTATATTCAAGCAAATTGTACAAGAGAATTATTTCAACACCAATTATCTATAAACCATTACTATCTTCTACTAGTTATTACTATTTTATTTAAAATAAAATTTGCATTATTTTATATTGAATAGATAATATACCTGATGGAAATCAATATGCATTAAAAGATGATGATACTCCACTTGGAATACTTGAATTTAGAGTTAATTGTACTGGATATGAATTTGTAGCTATTAAAAAAGTTCATCAAGATGAACGTTATAAAAATCGTGAACTTCAAATTTTAAGAACCCTTAACCATCGTAATATAATCAAACTAAAATATTTTTTTCGAATGGAAGAAAAGGTTTATTATTATAACATATATTCTTTATCAATTAAACAATATGTATATAGTAATTTTATTATTTTTGATTATTAGGATGGAAATCATTTGTGTCTTATTTTTGATTATTTTCCAATGACAATCGCACAATATTATCGTGAAGCTCATCAAAGAAATACATGTGAACCTGAGCGTGTAAAAGCTATCATGTATCAAATTTGTTGTGGTCTTGAATACATACATTCTATGAATATATGTCATCGTGATATCAAACCACAGAATCTATTATACAATCCTGAAAAAGCTCTAATACAAATTGCTGATTTTGGTAGTGCTAAAAAATTAATTTCTGGACAAAAAAGTGTTTCTTACATATGTTCACGTCATTATAGAGCGCCTGAATTAATTTTTGGGCTTACCACATATACTTGTAGTATTGATATATGGGCCACTGGATGTGTTATGGCTGAAATAATTATTGGTAGACCTATTTTTCCTGGTGATAGTAATATTGGCCAACTAACTGAAATTATAAGAGTATTAGGAAATCCAACCGATAATGATCTTGTTGATATGAATCCTGATCATCAACCTAGTTGTACACTACACGTCAATCCAGTTACATTAGACAATCTTATTCCTCAAACTAAATGGAAACCAGCTGTCAATTTTCTTAAAGATCTTCTTGTTTATAGCCCTTTTAAGAGAATAAAAAGTGATAAACTAACTAAACATCCTTATTTCAATGATGTCTCTGAAAAAGCTGCCTACTTTATAAATACTCCTATTTATTAATCTAGAAGATAATACCTCCATTTCATGATATCCCATTCACTTTACATTTATTTTATGATCCATAACAATGATGCTATTTTTATGGATTAATTCTTTCATATACATTACGTTTAATCTACAAAATTCATATATATATATACAATCTATATGAAATAATGCATATCAACAACCATATATATATATCTGTTGACTAGTCTTCCCAATTGTACAATAAATTCTCAACATGATAGTTACATTTCTTGGTTTTCATCAGTATTTTTTACTTAAATTTTTTTGATTGCTTTTTTTAAATTTTTTTATTTAGATCTTCTGAAATTATTAACCATTGAATGTTATATAAGATTTATTTATTAATTTTTTTTAAAAATTGTTTTATTGATTTATAGAATTCTTTTTATGCTTTTCTTTCCACTTAAAAAAATTTAATCTATTACCTACTTTACACTATTTTCTAAATGGTTTAAAAATTACTTTGTTTATACATAGTTTCTACTAGTATTTATAATAAAATTATTGCTAATTGTTATAAACCCAATAATTTATCAACATAATTCGTTGATATATGAAGAATCTAAATGCACAGAAAAGTGTTACTTCTTTTTTTTATTAATTAATTCAAAATACCATGTTTTATTTTCATTTCAATGAACATACATATTTCCATTAGTATTACCACTATTTTGCCTAGATATGATAATAGTTGTCATATTAATCAATA